>CM042250.1:39558865-39611365 GCA_023566225.1 Romanogobio albipinnatus
TTGTTTGCATAATCTTAAAATATGATGTTTGTTTCAGAAAAGCCGAATCTTTATATTCAGAGATTAGCCTTCCCGTTCTCTGCGTGGCGTATGCTTAATTGATCTATGGTGTTTCATTGTGGGCCATCAGTCTTCAGTAGAGCCTAATTTATTATGTTTGCGTGTGTATGTGTGAGTGCATCCATGCATATGTACAGGAGTGTGTGTGAGTGTGCGAGATAAGTCTCTTACTCAGACACACTGCACCATGAATCACTGTGCTGCTATGCCGAGGATCTGGGATGTCATTGTAATTAATGGTAATACAAGGCAGTGGAAACAGTAGCAGACCTCCGAGCTCTTTAATTAGCTGCAGTGATGAAGGAAGACACAGAGCAGAACAAGAGCCTTGCGATGGTGATGAATAGACCGATGCTAGGAAACACCAAAAGAGCTGAGGAACCAGCAGGATCCTGCCGACTAGCTGTGTTGCTCTGTCATGCTCTAAACAGGATAAAATGGACATGAGACCCTGGAAAACACTGGAATCTCTGATTCAAGCAATGTGGCATTATATATCAAATCATTGTGCACTAAGGCAGAGGGAATTGGGAGGAAAAGTATGGATGCTATGGTGGTATTTTGCTCAACAGAAGATGCACAGCTAAAGGGCAGCAGCACCGGTGTCTTAGCATGCTCATGTTAAGAGGCATTCGTCATTGCCAGGGTCCTACAACTTAATTAAGCTCTCAGAGCGGCCCTCATATGGGAGATACAGTTTAATCTGAATCACCAAACACACTGCACTGGGCCTTCCACCATCTTGCACTTCAATACATATGGTGAGAAAATGCCTTGTGGGAAATGTAGTTCTTCATTAGGGCACTTGTTCGTTAATTGCACAAAAACATTCTGACCACAAATGAGGCATAATCATATTAATGTTAACAGTTAGAATCAGTCCTTGAATTTGATTGCCAAAAGTGGTGTTTCAAGAGTGCTGATATAACAACAGTCAATAATAGACGCAAATTCATAGTATGTCACGCACCCTAGTGCATGCAGCCCATTTGTATGCCCTTTGTTTGACCTTTTTGTACCATCTGCTCTCAACCCCACTGGGTAGGGGTGGAGCTTCATACTCACACTTTCTTTAAAAAATCGTCTACGAATCAGATCGTACGAGTTTGTAGCTATTTTTTTCATAAACACTTTTTGTTATTCTGGTTGAAACTCTCCACATCCTGATAGCAATTAAAGGGGTACTTCAGCGCTGAGAAGATGAATGTGTATTTAAACTGGGCCATATATGTAGCAGAAATGTGAAATTATTTTTGAAGAATGAGAAAAGACAGAAAATTTATTTTTGTCTCATGTGGATGAAAGACAACAACTCCCAGAATGCACTTGCTTCACTGCCCCCAAAGCCACGGCCACTGGTTACATCTCTTGCCCCCACCCCACTGTTGTTTTGATATTCATAGTAATAAAATAATTTTGTTCAGTTAGAGAACAGACACTACAATTAAAAACTGAACGTGTCTTTTCAATAAAGTGTGAGTGAGCCGAAGGAAAGGCACGGCACAAACGCAGCAGGAGTCAGATTTCATTCATCACAAGAAGAGCTGAGCAGAGGTGAGGTAAGTGCGGGCCGTGGCAATCATTCACGACGTGTGTTCAGTCTGGCGTGTTATCAGATAATGCCTAAGCTTAACTTTCATAGGAATTCATTGAAAAGTTGAAACACTCACTTTGCACCGTGCGCATTTACATTCTGTGAGTGAGATCCCACCCCTATGGGCGACAATATTTGCGTCATCTGAGGATTTTTTTTTCCAGAAATAAAATGCATAATTCTCTCATCTCAGGGGGATATGAGGGAGGAAAGTACGATCATTCGAATATACTACCGGGTTTCTACTGATACAAAGCTTAATGCTAAATCACTGAAGTAATCCTTTAATAACAGAAGTGATCTGTGGAAGTCTCAGGACCAAAAAATGTTCGTCCAATCATTATTGATGGGCAGACCGAGGCTTCGTGAAACACTGAAACAGTTGAAGCAAATGTGCCTTATTGTGTCGAAGCATCGAAACAACTCGACACCCGTCTCCACCACGACCCCTGCTGGTCAGAACATTGTAAATGCAACAAAAACCAAGACCAAACCTGCATAAAAACACCTTTTACAAATCTATTGCAAATGTTTTATTGAAAATAAAATTTTTCAAATGCAATTATCTAATCCTCTAATAAAATTAAATATTAAGTGTCTATATGTTCTTTTATAAATTGTCAGGGCTTGTTTTGTTTGTTCCATGGATGGCTCAGATAAACCAATACGACACTATTAACTACAAAACGTCTACAAATGTATGCAACGAATAAGAGATCAATGTAAAACCATAGGTAAAACCCACAGGCACTTCTGTGTTCACACTGGACTCCTCATGATTCATGGGTTCACAGAGATCATCGCCCCCATAGCGGTGAACCATTGACATTTCGAAGTGTTTCGAAACAGTGATGAAGCAGAAGCAACAAAGCCTCGTTTACTGAAACAACGTGACTTTGGCAGTTTTGCTGCATTCACTCCATGTCGTAATTACCGTAGTCTCAAGATGACAACATATTACATTCTGAGCTGTTTACGTCCTCGGACTGGGAATTATGTGTTTCTATGGCAGCACTATCAAAGGCTAATTTAATCTGCATTGGTCAGATGGTACAGCAGTCATGTGGTACTAATAGGAACTCTCGCACAATTTCCACCGTACAAGCTGTAATTACGAGCTCTACGAGGATGTGAACGCTTTTTACAAGTTGAAATCTCGTAATTACAATAATTTCAACATGACGCGAATGCACCTTTTGATACACACTCCAAACCAATTGATTCGAAACAGAAGATTTTTAAAGCTTCGAAGCTTCATGAAGCAGTGTTTTGAAATTGCCATCACTACCAATCATTGAACCAATCGTTCATGTGCTTTGGACGAACCGTGGCTTTGAGAGGAGGGTGGGATCTAATGCTTTAAAAACTAGCTTGCTATTGCTAGCCGCTCCGAAAATTGCCTACCCTACCTTTAAATATACAAATTCCATCTAAATATAGCTAAAAGTTCTCGTTAAATTGGTTTTGGACTATTCGCACTGCTTGTCATGTGTCTATACTAAAATGAGCACTGCTCAAAGATGTCACTTTCAAACCAAGCAGCTTTCTGTAGGTCAGCGTGGCAAATCAGTGCAACCAATTTGAAACCATTGGGAAATCTGCTTGTGGAAATATTTTGCCCTTCTCAATTGTGTAGATTCCAATAAAAATGACTACCTGCGAAAAATCACAGAAAAATGCTAAGACTGTACCAGTGCTGCCAATTTAGCGACTTTGTCGCTAGCTTTAGTGACATTTCAGAACCTTTTAGTAACTTTTTAGACTGCTGGTTAACTTAGTCACTCATTCCATTGTCTAACAGGAAATAATGAGAACAGCTTCTTAGGAGATCAATTATTTTAAAATACAATGTGAGCACAAAATAGAGAAAACAGACATGGCCTAAAGTGCAGACATTAGACCGAATGCAAATGCGGTTAACGGTATATTTTCGGGTTTCTCAGAGCGGAAGTCTTCATAGTTGGGTTAAATATTATAGCTGTGAATGAGAGAATACATTAAATATTTTTTGTGTGCCCATTGGCTCAAATAGCAAAAGAAAAACGCCACAATAGTGATTTCACAACTTTCAAAAATAGGGAAAATAGAGTGAGATTGATAAAGGCAGTGAAAAGAGAGAACTATGTTCATTTTTACCATCACTCCCATGCCCTCACCTCAGCGGATTTTTGTAATTTGATGCAAAAGTAATAAAATACAAAGTATTAGTGTTATAAATTTACATATAAAAAATGAAAATACAAAAAACGTTGCAGGACTTACGATATTGATGACCGTTAAAACACACGTCACAGTCTTTGAGCAACATTTAGCGACTTTTCGAGTATGCTTTCGCTACTTCTAATTGAAAATTGGCAACACTGGACTGCACCTTTGTATCGCCCACACATTGCATTATTTTAACCTTGATTTGACTTTTATGTGTTAATGGAGTTCGTCGACAGCTGTTAAGAACAGCAATCTGATTATTCTGAAAGTAACGTAACGTTAAGGTAAGTGATTGGTGTTACAGGTCTGTGGATCATCACTAGTGGGGGGTTTCTTTCTCTCTTTCTGCAGGTTACATCATTTCACCAGTAGGTGGCAACAAGATACTGATTTAATGAGTGAATGTTTGAATCATTTGGCTAATTCAACAACCGATATTCCTTCAAAACAGAACAGATTCATTCAGGAACGAAACAGGTACTGTGCTGCTCGGTGGGACACTCTTTGACTAGTTTGTTTGGAAATATTTTGGTTTGCAAATGTGTGATTCTGTAAGATTAATTAGATTTTGAATGTTCCAATAACCTAATTGAAAAATGTAATATTATGTTTGTCCAGCAACATCTTACTACAAATGGGTTCCTGTCTACAAACAGTGTTGAACATTGACTGATGGTTTATGCCACGTGGAGCTGCATGCTATCTTCATTAAATGATATATGATCATTTCTGAGCACAAATTAATAGGCTTTATGAGCACTGAGCTGCAAAATGATGACAATGATGCCAGTTTACCATTTAGATTGATCTGGTGTGTCTTCATATGTGTCATTAATGAATCCAATCGATCATGTTCAATGAATCCTTTACAAATCAAAAGAATTGATGACCTTTCTGTAAGAGCTCAATCACCATTTGCAGAGTGCTCTGTCGTTTTTGCACAGAAGACAGGACAAAGTGCTTTTTGGATTGCTGGATGTCAATTCAAAGCTAAGAAGTGCATGCATTTAGTTCTGTGCTTTCCCTACCAGATGTGCTTATAAGATGCCCCAAATGCATCATTTTAAGAAGTTCATGCCCTATGTTTTGTGTGTTTCTCTAGGCTGAATGGGGTCATATTGTTCGTAATCTGAGCATCGCTTTCTGAATACTGATCGAGGAAGAATAATGACCTAACACAGCACAGGTAAACAGAGGGCCTGATTCCCAGTGGTCCATGTCTTATTGGAGAGACAGTGTGAAACTGTGTTTGCTCTAGATCTGTGAGACTTTCCATTACAATGAAGCAGGATGAGGCACAGTTCAGCATAAATACAAGTATGACAGGTGTGTGTATGAAATGAATATATTTTAGATAGCTAATAGATCACATCTACCGGGATTGTTCATTTTTGAATCCCCATTTCTAAGCTTTGATGTTTTTTTCTGGATCTTTACCCTTTCAAACATGTGGTCAAAAGTGTGGAATACCCCAAGAAGTGTTTCATGATTTCCACAAAAATATTAAACAGAAAAAACTGATAATTGATAATAATAATAATAATAATTAAAGCTGCGAGCAGCGATGACGGGCTCAAGCCGGTGGCACCGCCACGCCGGTGGCATCAGCTTAACTGTGCATGGCAGGCAATATGCATTTAAACAGGAGAGCATTTTAAAAATCACTCGAATATGCCACATTTACTGCAGCAGCTGGTGCCATTATGACCATAAGCCACTCCCATGATGTAATTTAAATATAGATGAATTGTAATGTCATAGGATCACATATAGGACCACATCTATGAGATCAATTACATTTAAATTAATTTCATGTCAGATGATGTCAAAGGTCAAATCATAATGAGTTCAGAATACCATACAATCTTAATTTAATTGAAATCAAAATATGATTTTACAAGATATGAGAGAATTTCTGTTCCCCTTTTTTGTCCTTATTTAATCCCTCGCCATGGCAACACCGTTTGAGATATCCAATATTCGTTCGCATTTTAGCATCTTCCATATCTTTGTTTCATGTTGACCGAGTTTGGTGGAGATTGAATAAATCGCCTACGAGGAGAACGTAAAAACTCAGACCCTGAATTATACAAATATTCCCCATCAAATCAAAATATCTGACTTCCTGTTGGTCGGAGCTAATGACTGTAAATTAGAAAGTTGTCCGGCTCGATATCCAATATTCGTTCGAATTTTAGCATCTTCCATATCTTTGTTTCATGTTGACCGAGTTTGGTGGAGATTGAATAAATCGCCTACGAGGAGAACGTGAAAACTCAGACCCTGAATTACACAAATATTCACCTTCAAACCAAAATATCTGACTTCCTGTTGGTCGGAGCTAATTACTGTAAATTAGAAAGTTGTCCGGCTCGATATCCAATATTCGTTCGAATTTTAGCATCTTCCATATCTTTGTTTCATGTTGACCGAGTTTGGTGGAGATTGAATAAATCGCCTACGAGGAGAACGTAAAAACAGAGAGAGAGAGACAGAGAGATAGACAGAGAGAGACAGACAAAGAGAGAGAGAGAGAGAGAGACAGACAAAGAGAGAGAGAGAGAGAGAGAGAGAGAGAGAGAGAGAGAGAGAGAGAGAGAGAGAGAGAGAGAGAGAGAGAGAGAGAGAGAGAGAGAGAGAGAGAGAGAGGGTATCTGCAGGTTTCACCAAGTCAAATTTAAGACTTTTTAAGACCTTTTCAAGACCATTATGAATTAAATTTAAGACCTATATCACGCAATTTAAAAAAAAAAAACGTACAAAAGGAAATGCAGAATCACAAAATTACTTGCAAAGCAAATTAATTTATTCAAATTGAACAAAGTATTAGTAATCTTGCACTTCCTTATAGCTCAATCCCACCAGGATTAATATACAAACACACTACTGGTCTAAAGTCTGAGAACGGTAAGATTTTTAAATGTTTTTACATTCTGCTCACCAATGCTGCATTTATGTTATTAAAAATACAAAAAGCTGTAATATTGTGACAGTTCTGTTGTGACTGTTTTCTATGTGAATATATAGTAAAGTGTCATTTATTCCTGTGATCAAAGCTGAATTTATCATCATTACTCCAGTCTTCAGTGTCACATGATCCTTCACTAAATCACTAATCATTCTCATATGAGGATCTGATGATCAACAAACATTTATGTTTATTATCAGTGTTGAACACAGTTGTGTAAAACATTTTTTTTTGGATTCTTTGATGGATAAAAAAAAGTAAAAAAAAAAAAAAAAAGATTTCTGAAGGATTATGTGACTCTAAAGTCTGGAGCAATGATGCTGAAAATTCAGCTTTGAATCACAGAAATAAATTCTATTTAAGATATATATTGAAATATAGTTATTTTAAATAAAAAAATAAAAAAACATATTCACAATGATACTGTCTTTGCTGTATTTTGGATCAAATAAATGCAGCCTCGGTGAGCAGGAGAGACTTCTTTAAAAAACATTTTAAAAATCGAACCGTTCTCAAACTTTTGACCGGTAGTGTGTGTGTATGTATATACATTTTTTGTGAGATCAAAATTACTGATTTTGTGAAGTTATTTTCAGAAATGTGCATGTTTCTTTTTTTTTTCATAATTAGGATGCCACATTTACCATATCATTATATTAGATGCACAATAGTCACACATGGCAATAAAACAAACAAAATGCATGAATCTTGTTTGACAATAGGACAAATAAATACAACTTAAATATACAGATACAAACAGTGCTTTAAGTTTAGGGCTACTGTTTGTTTTTCCCCGTTGTTGTTGTTTGATTAATACTAACGACACAGGCAGGAGGGGGTATAGGCTCGGCTATATTGGGTTGCTTTCACTTTAAGACCTACAGTAATGATGAGCCCATAGATATGGATATGTATGAATATGCCTAGATTCGGTTCACTCGCGCGAGCGCTGACCGGCGGCAAACGCCTGCAGAATCCGCGGCCAGTCTGACATCAGTCCGTGTGTCAGTAGCGAATGAGTTCGGGGTTTTCACCGCTTTTTAAACTCTTTGTTTAGTGCTATCGGGCATATCAAACTTTTATTTGGTCATTATACGAGATGGCAGGTGAGAAAGATTCGCCTTTGCTATCACGATCGCGTGAACTGGAAGAACTGGAGAACTGAAGCTGAAGAGGGGGGTTGACGGAAGTGGGCGTGTGTGTACTTTTATTTACTTTTGTTTTATACAAAATATTCAATCAACTATCACAAACTATACATCATTTGAAAGCTAAAACACTCAAGATTCATGTTCTGAACTTGTTTTTGTAATAAATAAACCAGAGAGGAAAGGGTTAAATGAAACGCTAAAGGACCGGCCATGTAAACATTAGCATAATATTAGCGATACTCATCTTTCATCTCCTGTCGTTCAGATCAGATCGGACGAATCCAATAAACACCCGCATACATCTCTGTGTAAGAGTCCACTCTTCAAAATGCATCCCACTTTTTAATCCAAAACAACGAAAAAATAGGGAAAAAACAAAAAATCCTTCGTTGTTTGCAAGGGAGTTTTGAGTTAGCGTAATCAATCATGTCCATTTTCAATGAAATATCGATTCTAATCCTTTTCTGGCAAACTCCCCCTGCTAGAATAGTCTCTCCCACGTATTATAAACCATCCCTCGTTTCTCTCCTCCAATCAGAGACTCTACTGGGATGCATCATAAAGAGGAAGCGCCTTACAGGCTTGGTGAGCTGTCAATCATTGCGCCCATGGTTTTCGTTGGATAAAGGCACTCGGTGCCCAGCCAATGCCTTTCCAACAAAGGTTTGATTGATGGACTTAGTAACCAATCAAAAGGCATTATCTTGCGCAGTTTACGTAAGTGGGCTTTGGTGAATACTGTTTGTGCGCAGTCTGCGCGTTCTCAATGGCGCAACTGCAGTGGAGCGCGCAGACTCTTACTGACGCTTCCCATCAGCTAAATGAGTTTTTTTACACTTTGTAATCTCTGTAAATAGTTGCTTTAGTTTTTCAGTAACTGTTTATCCATTATAATTAGCAGTTTATTGCAGATTTATTTGAATGAAAAACTACTCTTTACAATTACACATTTTTATGAAATAAATGGCCTTTTTGAAATTCGCCTAGACTTTTCTTGACATAAAAGCTCACAGAAGCTACATTACTGAGAGAATCATCCTCATATTTGAACCATGACATGATTAGACATTCAGTTTTATATTTAAGTTATTTTCAGGCTCTTAACATTAAATTATAATATTTTTTTCCCTAAGTAAAAAAAAAAAAAAAAAAAAAAACGTGAGTCACTTATACATGTATATTACTCTGTTCCCATATTACTTTGAGTTATTATGACTCTTGGGTAGCAACATTTCAAGTGTCTAGTTTAAAATAAGACCAGATTTATGAATATAGACCATAGGGTTTAAGAGCTGCAGACATTTTCATTTGGGTATGTCGTTTTCAAAGAATTCTCAAAAAATGGGGCACATGTTAAGAGGTTAAAGACAATTAAGACTTTTTAATATCCCGCGGGGACCCTGGAGAGAGAGAGAGAGAGAGAGAGAGAGAAACAAGGTTTTTTCTATCCTGCTTCAAAACTAACACAATGCTGCCATCTTCTGTTCATTGAGGGGAGGGCACACTGGCACATTATTTAAAGAAATATTTATAAAAAATATATATATTCATCTGAAAAATAGTATAGTAATTTTAAATAATCTAAGTTCAATTACCAAACATACAATCTTAATTTAATTGAAATCAAAATATGATTTTACAAGATATTAGACAATTTCTGTTCCCCTTTTTTGTCCTTATTTAATCCCTCGCCATGGCAACACCGTTTGAGATATCCAATATCCGTTCGCATTTTAGCATCTTCTGTATCTTTGTTTCATTTTGACAGAGTTTGGTGGAGATTGAATAAATCGCCTACGAGGAGAACGTAAAAACTCAGACCCTGAATTACACAAAAATTCACCTTCAAACCAAAATATCTGACTTCCTGTTGGTTGGAGCTAATGACTGTAAATTAGAAAGTTGTCCGGCTCGATGAGGTCTATATATATACTGAGTTTGGTGATTGTAGATGAAACGAAGCCCTTCACTTTTGTCAAAAGGTGGCGCTATAGAGCCCCTCATCCCCACTCGTTTCTGAGGCTTTGCCAATGTGTACTGACTGACATGTCTGATGTGTGTGTTGAGTTTCAAGCAGTTTCAAGCAATTTCAAGGATGCTAAGAGCCTCAGAACAGCCAAAAGATTATTAAACTTTGACACGTTGCCATGGCAACATTATTTAAAATTTTAGGAATCCATTCATATGTGTATATCTGCCATGTTTTCACATTATACTGATGAAGTTTGAAGTCACTCAGGTGAAAATAAGACCGTGATTTAAAGCATTTTTGAAAGTGACACACTTCCTGCTGCCAGTTGGTGGCGCTATCACTTTGACTCACAAAAGTCATATCCATGCGATCGGCTTCTTACAACGAACACACAGCTGAAGTTTCATCCAAATCAGTCAATGTTTGCACAAGTTATAACACACTTCCTGTTTCCCTTTTCTCGCCATAAATTCGTTGCTTCGCCACGGCCAAACCATTTGAGATATCAAAAATCCGCTCGCAATTTAGCATCCTGAATATGTTCACTTCATGCTGACCGAGTTTGGCGATGATCGAAACAATGGCCTCGGAGGAGTATATTAAATTCCAGAGCATGGGTTTTCCGAACAACCCATTATAGCTCACTTCCTGTTGGGCTGACACGTAACTTAGAGCACGAAAGTTGTTCGGCCCGATGAGGTCTATATGTGTACCGAGTTTCATATATGTACGTGCAAGTGTGTTTCATATATGGACCAAGTTTTCAGACCCCACCTTAGGGGGCGCTGTCGAGCCCCCCTGCCACGCCCGGGTACCAGCTTCAGCCCGGCTCTGATGGCCGCGCATTCCGACGTGTGTGCAAAGTTTCAAGAGTTTTCGAGCATGTTAAGTGCCCCAAAAGTACCCGAGAAGTCGAAAAAAAAAAAAAAAATAAATAAATAAATTAAAGCTGCGAGCAGCGATGACGGGCTCAAGCCGGTGGCACCGCCACGCCGGTGGCATCAGCTTAACTGTGCACTGCAGGTAATAGGCATTTAAAATGGGAAAACATAAAAGGACTATGTCAAAGTCATCTGAATTCACCACATTAACTGCAGTAGTTGGTGCTGCTATGACCACAAACCACATCTATGAGATCAATTAAATTTATATGAATTTCATGTCAGACTATGTCAAAGGTCAAATTGGAATGAGTTCAGAATACCATTCGAATGCTGATGTTGTTTTATTCTAACACTTCTCTTCATGTGTTTTTGAGCTACCTTAGCTACCGTTTGTGCACCAATCTTATGCACCATAAAGCGTGCTTTCATTTCAATATGGGTGGTCCAATAAAAAAAATGTAATAAAAAAATGTATAAATGGAGCCAAATCACAGAAACTGCAAAGATGATTTTAATATCAGTGTCAGGTAAGAGTAAGATGCGTGTCTACATTTTATGGAAGTTTATTATAAATAGCCACTTTTATAAAATCATGTGAAATTTATGTTTTAATACATTTATATTATATCAGTAAATAATTCATTTAAAGACATGTGCATCATACGTGATCTTAGCAAACACATCACATGATGTTTTTATTTCAAGTGATAGTTATTTGTGATAGCCTATATGAAAGGGTTAAATTATCATCATCAAGAGAGAAAGTCTCACACACACACACACACACACACACACACACACACACACACACACACACACACACACACACACACACACACACACACACACACACACACACACACACACACACACACACACACACACACACACACAATGATAGAGTGAGAGTGAGGGGAAGGACTGAGAGAAAGGCACACACACATAAACTCACAGGGTGAGAGAGAGACCCCCCCCCCCCACACACACACACACACACACACACACAGAGAGAGTGATAGAGAGGGGGAAGGGGAAAGGCAGGCAGAGGGCATTCCATAGACTTAATGGTTTTTATACTGTACAAACTGTACATTCTATCCCCCTACACTACCCCTAAGCCTACATATCGCACACACAGACACACACACACACACACACACACACACACACACACACACAAACACACACACACACACACACTACCCCTAAACCTACCATCACAGAAAACATTCTGCATTTTTACATTTTTATTAAAACATTGTTAAAACATCCCCGCCCGTTTCTGATGCTTTGCCCATGTGTACTGACTGACATCTCTGATGTGTGTGTTGAGATTCAAACTGCGTGTCGCGTTTGGTTACAGTCAGTCAGCTGCTCGGTAAAGCTCACTCCAAGATGATATATTCCCGTTATAATACTTGATATGTAGATAAAATAATTTATCTTCCTGGAGTTTATCTAGCGGTTTCTGAACGATGTTGTGCTCCCTACCCGGGTGACAACACAAGGCATCACACGCACAATAACCGGAATTTAAAACTGTGAAGAAACCGACCGATATACATAGTAGACTAGGATTTGTGCGCTCAACGCTCATCGTCTCTTTATGCCGTGAACTTTTTAATGTGCACTCGCGGTGCACTGCGCCCTCTGACTCCATGTTGCTTTAAGCGCATCATTCTGCACCCGGGATGCGCATAAGCGCATTGTGCCACGCTTTCATATATTTTCATAGTTTTGTGCACTTAAAGATGATTAAAAAAAATCTTGTTCTCACGTATCTATCATATATTTGTTGCCCCTTTACAGAGCTGCACATTACGTTTACAATAAACTATAAATCTTGAAATGTTATATTATTTGTGTAGGCCCATATAATTATTTACATTCATATATAAATTAAATATAAATTGTTTTTTTATCAATGTATTTAATAAGAACACAAAGTAATTTGTACCTTTTCATTAACATTTTTAGATTTTATAAAATTAGTCCAGAGATGTTTTTTAAAGAATTACTTTTTGTAATTGCAATTTTTTTTAACTATCCACTCACCTAATTTAATATATATTTTTGTCATAGCTTATGATTATATATTTTTATTTTATTGCTCAACAGTAGTTCTCATCGCCGATGAGGTCTTTAAATATTTTGAGAAGGTCTTAAAAAAGTCTTAAAAAGGTATTAAAATTTGCTTCAGGATTCCTGCATATACCCTGCAATATGCATCATACGTGATCTTGGCAAACACAGCACATGACGTTTTAATTTAAAATTAGAAAGTTTTAAATTAGTTAAATTAGATTAGTTAAATTAGAAATTTGTCCGGCTCGAGGAGAACAATATATGAGAGAGAGAGAGAGAGAGAGAGAGAGAGAGAGAGAGAGAGAGAGAGAGAGAGAGAGAGAGAGAGAGAGAGAGAGAGAGAGAAACCAGTTTTTTTATATCCTGCTTCAAAACTAATACAATGCTGCCATCTTGTGTTCATTGAGGGGCACACACACAGAGACAGAATAGGTTATTGATAGAAATATTTTAAATAAATAAATATATTGATCTGAAAAATAGTACAGTCATTTTAAATTAATCTAAGTTCAATTACCAAACATACAATCTTAATTTAATTGAAATAAAAATATGATTTTACAAGATATGAGAGAATTTCTGTTCCCCTTTTTTGTCCTTATTTAATCCCTTGGCATGGGAACACCGTTTGAGATATCCAATATCCGTTCGCATTTTAGCATCTTCCGTATCTTTGTTTCACTTTGACAGAGTTTGGTGGAGATTGAATAAATCGCCTACGAGGAGAACGTGAAAACTCAGACCCTGAATTACACAAATATTCACCTTCAAACCAAAATATCTGACTTCCTGTTAGTCGAAGCTAATAACTGTAAATTAGAAAGTTGTCCGGCTCGAAGAGAACAATATATGTACCGAGTTTGGGGACTGAAGATAAAACTAACCCCCCCACTTTTGTCAAAAGGTGGCGCTATAGAGCCCCTCATCCCCGCCCGTTTCTGAGGCTTTGCCCATGTGTACTGACTGACATCTCTGATGTGTGTGTTAAGTTTCAAGCAGTTTCAAGCATGCTAAAAGTCTCAAAAACAGCCAAAAACATTATTAAACTTTGACACGTTGCCATGGCAACAGTACTTCAAATTTCAGGAATCCATTTCATACGTCTCTATCTGTCATGTTTTCACATTATACTGATGAAGTTTGAAGTCAATCGGGTGTAAATAAGACTGTGATTTAAAGCATTTTTGAAAGTGACACACTTCCTGCTGCCAGTTGGTGGCGCTATAACTTTGACTCACAAAAGTCATATCCATGTGATCGGCCTCTTACAACGAATACACATCTGAAGTTTCATCCAAATCATTCAGTGTTTGCACAAGTTATAACACACTTCCTGTTTCCCTTTTCTCGCCATAAATTCGTTGCTTCGCCACGGCCAAACCATTTGAGATATCACAAATCCGCTCGCAATTTAGCATCCTGAATATGTTCGCTTCATGCTGACCGAGTTTGGCGATGATCGAAACAATGGCCTCGGAGGAGTATATTAAATTCCAGAGCATGGGTTTTCCGAACAACCCATTATAGCTCACTTCCTGTTGGGCTGACGCATAACTATGAGCACGAAAGTTGTTCGGCCCGATGAGGTCTATATGTGTACCGAGTTTCATACATGTACGTGCAAGTGTGTTTGATATATGGACCAAGTTTCAGAACGCATTCTAGGGGGCGCTGTTGAGCCCCCCTGCCACGCCCGGGTATCAGCTTCAGCCCGGCCCTGATGGCCGCAGATTCTGACGTATCTGCAAAGTTTCAAGAGTTTTTGAGTATGGTAAGGGCCCCAAAAGTGCCCATTTAGTCGATAAAATAATAATAATAATAATAATAAGAAACCGAGGAAGAACAATAGGGCTCTGCGCCCTTTCAGGCTTGAGCCCTAATAATAATAATAATAATAATAATAATCCTAAGGAAAACAATAGGGCTCTGCGCCCTTTCAGGCTTGAGCCCTAATAATAATCCTAAGGAAAACAATAGGGCTCTGCGCCCTTTCAGGCTTGAGCCCTAATAATAATAATAATCCTAAGGAAAACAATAGGGCTCTGCGCCCTTTCAGGCTTGAGCCCTAATAATAATAAGAAATGTTTCTTAAGCGCCAATCAGCATATTAGAATGGTTTCTGAAGGATCATGTGACACTGAAGACTGTAATTGCTGCTAATAAATTACATTTAAACATATATATAAAAAAATATATAATTATTTTTTTTTAATTGTAATGCTATTTTACAATAAAACAGTTTTTGCTGTATTTTTTGATCAAATAAACACAGCCTTGATGAGTTTCTTTAAAAAACATTAAAATAAATCTAAGTTATTTCTTTAACTTTTGACCGGTAGTGTATATACACATTCCTCTCTGTTCTTCATTGTTGTTCTTATTCCAACATTAGTCAGATTTTATTTTTAAATGAAACAAAATTAAAAAAGTGAATCAGTGTAATCTTGATGATGCACAAACCAAACAGTGTTTTGAAACTTTTTAGTTTCTAGTTTTTCAAATTGCTTCATGTTTGTAACTTCCTGCTATAACTAAAAAATCTGTCTTTTAATAGATGGAATTATGCAAAGAGATTATTTAACTGGGAAGTCTGACAAATAATTGCCTTAAACCAAATAATCAATAAATCATCCATGGCAGGGTGAGATAAAGCAGCTGTAAAAGGAACGCAGATGTCAAATATTGGGTCAAAGAAGATGTGAAAGGGTAGAAGTAGGTTATTGAGGCTATATCCACCCACCTCACCTTTTACCTATTTCTTAACTTCAACTATACTCTTGTACTTCAGAAAGACTGTCATTAGAAAGGTTATTAAACATGGGCGTCACTTTGTTTTAAAAAGTAGTTTGGAAAATTGTGTGTGGGATTGAGCAAAGATTTTTGGCTAATAATTACTCAAGTAACTCGTTACTCTAATAATAAATAAACATGTAGTGTATTGGTCTGGAGTAAAGTTGCCTATTTGCTGATTTCAAGTAAAAAAAAAAATGGCTACAATGAGTTCAAAATGCATAACTTTCTACCTGAAATAATAATAATGTAATGTGCATGTCTACTAATGTTGGTTTAGCTAATGATAGCTTATTGTTTTTTTTCAGTATAGTATTTACACTACTTTACTCAATCTAATAGCCCTATTGCATTTTGATTGCTCTAGACGAGATCCCTTCATTGACTCGCATCATTAAAGATGCAATTTAGATAATTAGCAGAACCCTCTGGTGGAAGCTAATTGAATGGTTTAATGGCGGGGCAGGTGTGGATGTATAGTCTCAGTGGGTATTCTGTGTTCTCGTGGCCAGGAACAGAGTCCCACTGTGCTCTTACAAGGTCCGTTTGTGCTGGACAATGATCCCAATATTAAGGTGTATTGATACCGAAAATATTCATAGCATAACGATGTACGAACCAATTATAATGGGAGACAGCATATAGTTTAGCATATAGAATATTATCTTTAAACATTATTAATCTTAGTCTTTTTTTAGGATGCACTTATTTAAATGGTTACAAACTGTGCCCTCAGGGCTGAATTAGAAGAAATAGCAAAAGTTTTTTATGGACTAACACAGTTTCACACAGTGAATTTTGTTATCTCATTGTTCACCTCCAGGTGGGATTCAAATGTCCCATGAGATTGAATACACTGGATCCTAGTCCTAGCTTTAGGCTAGCGTATGGGTGAAAGCACAAAACACCAGGCTTAATTCTATTGAATGTGCACTTGTACTTCTTAAAATTATATTTGTAAAATGCTATACTTGCAGATGATATAGAAGGCCTATTAAGGAAATAAAATGCCACTTAAAGTTGGCATGTGAAACGGATGTTGCAATGGTCTTTTCTTCCCTATTGTGGCATATATGAGTGAAACGGCTTCTCGAATGAAAAAATGTAGAGCGGGACTCGATTTTGTCCATCGTAATTGATTGGATGGTTGTAGTTTGCTATTGCTGTGATCTCATGTGGGTGTCAGGTTGTTCTGCGCTGCAAGAGGGAGGAGAAGTTATTTAGATGAAAGATTACGAGGGGCCACATGAATTTAAAAAGAACAATGATGTGTGTGGTCGTGGATAAATCATTTGTATTTTTATAAATATTATAGATAGATTTATTACAATAGAATAACATTTTTGATTTCATGGTGACTTTAAAGGTACACTATTTGCCTTTTGGCGCTCTAGCGGTTAATAAACAAAACTGCAATCAAAATTATTCAACCTCCCGGAGACTGTAATAATTTACAAATGGTACAGAGTTTTAAAAAATGTATCTAACATTTTAGTGGCAAATTAAAAGGATTTTTTTTGTAATACAGCTGTCATAATTATTCAACCCCATATTCAACGCTGCTGTTTTAATTTAAGTCACTTATTTGTATGGTATGGTACAAAATTGTGTTAAAACGCAATTAAGCCTTTGGAAACTCTATAACAAAACTGTATTAGCATGTGCTCATGTGCGCTATAGAGAACAATTTGTTTTATTACATTTATTCATAAGTTAAAAAAAATTTGTACCAGAAAACCACTAATGGTTTTGAAGAAAAAGTACTATCATTAAGGGGAATAAAATGTTTGATCAGAGCAACTGAGAAAAACCCTTAATTTACTGCAAGATGACCGGATGAACGGAGGAAACACATTTCAATGCAGAGTATAAGAAGAACACTAGACAAGCATGGCCTTAATGTTGGGACATCTTGCTGAATTCCACTCTTGACCAAGAGGAACATAAAAGGCAGACTTTAATATGCTAAAATTCATTTGGATAGACCTGTGGAGTTCTGGAAGAATGTTTTATAGAGTAATATGACCACACTGGAACTTTTTGGACTCATGGATCAGCAGTTGTCTGGTGCAAAAAAGGCAAAGCTTATGAGCAGAAGAACACCAAACATGGTCAAACATGAAGTTGGTCCAGTCTTGTTATGGGGGTGCTTTGCTGTTGCAGGAAGTGAAAATCTTGACTGTATGAAGGACATCATGAATTATTTGAAGTATCAATCCATTTTGGCAAAGATTGTGATGCCTTCGGTGCAGAGACTGAAGCTTGATGATCAATGGACTTTCCTGAAGGACAGCCATCTCAAAATATATACAGTGAGGAAAATAAGTATTTGAACACCCTGCTATTTTGCAAGTTCTCCCACTTAGAATCATGGAGGGGTCTGAAATTGTCATCGTAGATGCATGTCCACTGTGAGAGATATAATCTAAAAAAAGAAATCCAGAAATCACAATATATGATTTTTTAACTATTTATTTGTATGATACAGCTGCAAATAAGTATTTGAACGCCTGTCTATCAGCTAGAATTCTGACCCTCAAAGACCTGTTAGTCTGCCTATAAAATGTCCACCTCCACTCCATTTATTATCCTAATTTAGATGCACCGGTTTGAGGTCGTTAGCTGCATAAAGACCCCTGTCTACCCCATACAATCAGTAAGAATCCAACTACTAACATGGCCAAGACCAAAGAGCTGTCCAAAGACACTAGAGACAAAATTGTACACCTCCACAAGGCTGGAAAGGGCTATGGGGAAATTGCCAAGCAGCTTGGTGAAAAAAGGTCCACTGTTGGAGCAATCATTAGAAAATGGAAGAAGCTAAACATGACTGTCAATCTCCCTCGGACTGGGGATCCATGCAAGATCTCACCTCGTGGGGTCTCAGTGATCCTAAGAAAGGTGAGAAATCAGCCTCCTGCAGTGTGTGCAAACCTGGTGAAAAACTACAGGAAACGTTTGACCTCTGTAATTGCAAACAAAGGCTACCAAATATTAACATTGATTTTCTCAGGTGTTCAAATACTTATTTGCAGCTGTATCATACTTCATGAGTTTGTGTGCCCATATAATCTTGGTAAAAGTGGTAAACGGATTTGGCGTGCTGTCTGCTATAGAGGGGCTCGGAGAGGATTTTCTACCCGAGCTCCGATTGCCCCCCTATAACAGGAAAAATTGTTCAAAAGGGAGGAGCCGGGGAGGAGGAGGGATGCTGCAAGAACTAACAATGGGAAGAGGTAAGCTGCTGGTTTTATACCTTGGAATTAATTGGAAGATTAGATGGGCGTACTTCCTCACGAAATTACGTTTAGTAACTTCACAAATAAATAGTAGTTATATATCCAAATCTACTTAAGCTTGGTTCAGGGATCAGTCGTAGAATGTTCTTAAGTGGCCTGTACAGTCTTCAGATCTAATCCTCATCGAAAATATTTGGTGGAATTTGAAGAAAGCAGTGGTCAAGTGAAAACCAAAGATTATCAGTGACCTGGAAGCTTTTTCAAGCGAGGAATTGGCCAAAAGTAGAGAGGTGACAGAAGCTTCTAAGCACTTACAAGCAGCGTTTATTCAAGATTATAAAGAATAAAAGATTCTGCACAAAATTTGACTTTTGGGGATTGAATCATTTTGAACACTTTTTTTCATTTCTCATCAACTTTACATTGTATTTGCATTGCATTGCAACTCAAATGTGTATTAATAGACTTTCTATAATAGTTTACTGATGCATTTGTTGAATGGTTTTCATAATATTTTGTTCTTGGCAGCAAAATGTCTTGCAGGTCAAGGGGGTTGAATTATTTCGATTGCAACTGTATATGACTGGTCATAAAGGATATGGAATGATAACACTTATTATAGGCGTACCGTACTGATTCAGGAAGGATAAGACAAAAACATGGATTCATAATGCACATTATATACATTTTGTAAGTTTTGAACAAAAAAGGTTTGTGTACCTTTAAGTGTACTTAAAGATAGTACACTTTCATGACTGTTTCTTAACACAGCTAAGTACACTTTGTAATAATGTCACATTTAATGTTTTACTTTAAAGTACATTTTAAATGATGTTTTAATGATCATTCATCATGTACAAGTATTAATAAAAGAACATGTAAATGACTTGATTATAATTTTAACTGATATTATTATTATTTTAAATGTTCTAAATTACATTACATTACATACACGACATGCAAGTTCAAAAGAAATTAATTCTATATTCAAGAGTACAATTTAACCAAAGAAGTAATTGTAAGTGGGTCAAAAAGCACTCTTAAGTAATAATACATAGTAATAATAAACTAATACATTTTCATTTATTGTACATAACATCCAATTAAGTGTCTGAAAACATTACATTCAGTTTGCACTTAAGTATATTCATTTAAAGTATTTTTTTTTTTTAAGTATGCTAAAGTGTACTTCTTTTTCACAAATAGTCATTTCATCTTAAATCAAAAACTCATTTTGTAAGTTTAAGTTGAAAGCATTACAGAAAAGCATTACAGCATTACAGAAAACGTGTGCCTCTGTACCACATTTTGCTGGTTTAGATTGTGTTTATTCCTTCTCTCGATGTTCACTTCATTTTTCATGTGCTCAGTTGTCAATATAAGCCCTGCAAGAATGTGCACAAAACCACCCCCATCCTGCTCCTATCGGTCACAGATAGACTCTTCGCATGGGCTCTTATAGCAATCCTCTGCGTGAGTTCTGATAAGGGTCTTACTGCTTTGTAGCTGAATCAATACTGACATCAAAAGCCCCAAAGTTCACAGAATTAATTCCCGTGGTTAAGTGCCTGACAGACACCTCAGAACTGGCTGTACAAAATTAGTTTGTTTGACAACATGTGATGTTAAGTAATTGAAAAACTACATATTTAAATGCCATCATTTCCTCTGCTGCGTTTTGGGCAAGTGTCCTATTCATGTGGCAGCATCTATTAAAAGGTTGTCAGTGGCATCATGGGAATGTAGTCTAATCAACTTTGTTTAGATGACTGTGTTCATGTTGTTGTCTCTCTGCCTCTCCCTCTCAAGGGTCAACCGTTTATTTAATGCGGTGAGACTGATCTATTACGGAAGATGACCTTATTACAGAACGTGACTACTTAAATTCCACTCACATTTCAAAGCTTGATTCCCCTCCATTTAATTTCTTTTAGAGTAATTAACAGCATCCACTCTGTCATATTTCATTTGAATGTATCCATGGTGATCGCACACTCACCAACCCCCATGACATAAACCACAGGATGGATATCTGTGTATATGATGGAGGAGGTGGAGGGAAGATGATGGGGAGGCAGGTGGGGCTTAAATTTGATATACAGTGCCATTCAAATGGCAGATTAATGGGTGAAGAAATGGGTGTGGTCATTCTACCAAGAAGATGAGATACATTCATATAGAACCTTTTAGGGGTTCCCATCCTGGGATCATTTTATGGATTTCATTTTCATTCATTTTTAATTTCAATTAACCCTTTCATGCATGGCGTCCACTACAGTGGACAGATATTTGGAAGCCATTTTGAACCCTTTAAGTTTTAGTACCATGTCCCAAACACTACGTGGCGAACCCCCAAAGCGTTGATTCTCTATGATTCCATTTAATTATTGTCTTTGTATCTATTTGTTGTTTTGAGATATTGCATCATACATTCAAATAGCAGAGGGAAGAGGAGATGCACCAAGTAACACAGGAATAAGTGTTAAATCCTTTTATTCTCAGAAAACAAGACGGGAACAAAAAAAAAATTCAGCTAAATAAGATGTAACAAATTCTTGTATCCAGATTTTATTAATATTTTTCGTGTACATTTTCTTCTGTGACAGAAAATACATCTGTCCATTCCAGTAGACGTCATGCGCCACAGGGTATATTGTGCCTATTTCCACCTTATTTTGTATGATTTAAAAATGATATAATTACACTTGAATAGTTTTATTAAAAAGCAATATTAAATAGTCTTCATATTTTATTATTTATTTCAATGCTTACAGTCTATATTTATTTATTTATTAGGTCATATAAAAGTGTAGGCATGAACAAATTTTATATATTTCATAATTATTTTATTAACCCTTTTAATTGGTGGAAGAAGCTAAATCAAATGAGACTAATTATGAAACTGGTTTGAATTGGTTTAAAAAAAAAAAAGAGTTCCCATTCAGTCAGTCATGTTCAACGTTACGTCAGAGTACAACGTTTCGACACCTAGAATTATGTTTTTCTAATGTCCTCTTTATTGTTGTTGTTATTTAATGTTCTTATGTGTATTCATACTATTTGCACTCAGTAAATGTTTTAAATACATGGGGGGGGGGGGGGGGGGGTTTCAGACCAAACAATGAGTTCTATTGAATCACTTTTTATACCGTTGAAGCATGGTGTCCACTGCAGTGGACAAATATGTAACTCCCTCAAAATAAAATATATTGAGAGAGAAAAAATTATTGGCATGATTTTTCACTTGTTTAAAAGTAAAAACAAACATTAAAAAATATTAGTGCTGGGAATCGATTAAAAAACATTAACAAAATTATCACATTTTTTCTGTAATTAATCCACCATCAGGTGACAGTTACACTAATATTTGATTGCGCTCATTACAGTAAATCGCTGAGCCATTTCAAGTTTTGCTTATGATGCTTCCTATTCTATTGTTTTCTGCCTGCGGTAACTATGAGTGATATATCACATCATCATTATGTTTTTGACATTGCCACCTTGTGGAATAAAGGTGAATTGTACTTATTTAGTCATCAAAGATGAAAATTTACTTACACTGTTACATACCTCGGGTCGTTATTGACCCTAGACCATTTTTACAAAAATAAATGGGAAAACAATTTTTCTTGTTATATTGTTTATAATAAATTGATTGAGGAATAGGCTACTAAGTTTAAACTTTAAACTTTCTAACTTTAAAAATGAAGGAGGAGGATGATAGTGAATGACGCTCCAGGTCACTAAAGGCCCGAGGTATGCGTTTATGGGTTAAAGTTTAGTTTATGTTAGCTATGATCCATTACACTGTCAATTTTAATAATGTTGAAATTATTTAATAATGTTGAAAGAAATAAATGCTCCCTTAATAATATTTTTCATTGTTAGTTTATGTTAAATAACGTAGTTAACAAATGTAACCATATTGTGAAGTGTTACCAGATTGGTTTTTAGTTACCCTATTTAGAAAGTTGTTTCAACAAAATATTAAAACCATCAGACCAACAATCACTGAAAAATCTTTTAAATTAACTTTATTCTAGAGCTGAAAATCAAAATTTGTCATGTGGTTTTAAATAAGACTGTCAGCCGCAGCTCAAATATCTATGAACAACAATAGTTATGGAAGACAACCCGACCATTGAGTGTTTTAAGCCTCTTCTTCTCAGTAAGTTTCTTTCAGCATTATATTCAGCTTTTATTTCTGCCTAATTACAGGTCATTCATATGAACGGGGATTCGTTTCACCACTTGCTCACAGAAAATAATTGAAAAACAAAATGTTATAAATTGCATTTTTTGTTTAATATAATATGCTCTATCTTGCCCATAACAATATAATTTGTGAATAAATGAATCCTAATCGCCTAAAATATCTCTAATTGTGATGTCTATGAAGATTTGCTTTAATCAATGAAATATTCAATTTTTTTCTATCAAAATTCTGAAAAGGAGGAGGGATAGAGGATGTTGGCCTGGAGTCCCTTTCCTCAAATAATAGCAGCCCTCTGCCGTTCAATCTTTCCAGACATTTAAATTAAAGGTCACATGCAAATGACTATCTGTAAAGGCATGGCACTCACAGTATTGTGGAAAACACAAAAATTCAGCTATGAGACTGAAACAATGTTAAGGTGTTTGCAAATATGCCGTTTCCTCTTAATTGCTTAGCACATCAATATAGTTGATTCCATTTACAATTATATGATTAAGAGTTTTTCAGTATTTCTATCGGTATGGGTTTCCATTACAATTCAACCCTCCGCAGATATTTGAAATAGATTTTTTTTTCAGGTTTCTCTCTGATGTTTAATGCAGTATGTGTGAATGGGATGCCGCTAGTGTTTCTTGAGATGGTTGTTAAGTGTTCTTTACTGCTTTGATATTTGGACCCACTATATTAAGTGTCTTTAACTATGTACTAACATTTAAATTAATCATTTGATACAATGCACTTATTGTATACATGCATCATGTTTTTACATTCTACTTTATATTTTTTTGCATGTTATTACAGTTTTAATTAATTTCTGTACTGTATAATTACACCGTTGACCCTTCTCTTACACCTTAACCCACCCTTAAACCTAACCACACCACCACCACACCTGTCCCGAACCTTACCCGTATCCCACCTCAATAGCAGCGAAAGTGTTTTGCAATACAACATGAACACAATCAGTACATTGTACAACAATATTTGTTGTAAGAACATAGTAGCTAAAGACACCAACTGAGATTCTTATTCTTTTCTTTCAGCACTAAAGGTGTTGCAGTACCTTGCAGCTGACAGAAAATCTGTTCACATATTTGCATATGAATCAATTTCTACATTTCTGTTTTTTTCTGTTTTAAATATTATTAGTTTAAAAAGGAAATATTTACACATTTCAGTTATCAACACAGAGAGGTGTCACAATAATGTGGTCTTTTATTGTGGTTTTAGTAGTCTACTGTAGCATTGGATCAAAGAAATCTCTGTTAACGCTATTAAAATAGATGAATTATTAATAGAGGCTCCATGAAACTGAACATATAGTGTCAGTGTGCTGGTCTGGGCTCAGAGCAAATGGCATGTCCCTTGGTCCTGCTTTGATTCCAGACCGGCCATCTGCATGTTTAGACCACAGAGAATCCTCTGAGAGATCTAGTCACTGTGGTCTTGCATTAGATTGTGCACATTGTTTCAGACATTGTGCCCTTAACCACCATAAAATCAAAATGGACAATGAACCCATTTTGGTTACACATTATTTTAAGGTGTCCTTGTTACAGTGTAATTATACATTTAAGTACTAATAATACTAATTAACAACTTGGTTTAGGTTAGTTGCATATAATTATGCATACTTTACTGTTATTAGTAGTACATGTGTAACAAAGACACTGTAAAATAAAGTGTTACCCCTATTTTATGTCTGTGCACATCGTTATTTTTATATAAATTCATGTGCCCTCATAATCTTTAATCAAAATAATTCCCCTCCCTCTCGCAGCGACATCTCTTCTCAGATGACGTGTTTACTGGTGTGAGGGCGGGGCAACCTGTCCCTCACAGGACATCCCAGCGATAATAGACCACAACCATCCAATCAGTTTCTGATGAACAAAATTAAGTTCCTTTGCAATACTTTTTACTCAAACAATACAACACTGAAATAAACCATGCTCTTAAAGTGTATGCATCTAAGTAACAGTAGATATTGTGTAGACAACATATCGACATAATAGTAAACTCTGTACCTACTCAGAGTTTACACAGAGCCCTCAATACTTGGTACACAATATACAGTGACGGTAACATTCAAAGGATCGTTTTTGATGAATGTGTCATTTTGAGTAGAAAATAAACTCCAAATGTCACAAAATGGCAAGTTCCTCAACCTAACATCAAAAAGCAATGATAAAACAGTGTAAATAGAGCTGGAAAACAGCGAAAATTACTCAAGCTCCAGTGCATGATGAGAACACCAGTATCAGAAAAGTAGTTTTGCTTAATGCTGTGTTTGCTTAATTGACTAACTTTGATATTTACGCTTTAATTTCTGCAAGCATGAATTGAGTACTAATATAGAATTTACTACCTGAACTAATGTTTTCATCTAGAAATTACATTTGTCTGTTCTTTTCTGTAGTATTTACTTGACCACAGAATCATTTTTATCAGTGTATGTTAATATTAATTTTCTTAAAGTTTTCTGCAAGTTTTCTGGCCAGTTGAGAAAGAGTGTGTGTTTCTCCCTTAATCAAACATCACACACACATGTAAAGTATCAACATGACAAAGCCATTGTCTGTGCATGGTGCATGGCTTCATTCAAGTCCTCTTACACACACACACACACACACACACACACACACAGGATTCAGAGGAGGGACTGTAAACCTCTCCTTTCAGACCAGCTCCCTTAGGAACATTTTTGCCAGTCCTTCACCCTCATAATTATAATAAATTTGACATTTCTCAGATAATATTGATTTCTTTATTTTTACATTTCACAGTCAGTGATGGTCCAAAGCATTGAGAAACAGGATGTCTATTGATCTGGGGCTCATGAATCCCTTTCGTGTATGTGATCATTTTTATAAGGCCTTTCTACCAAACATAAATCAATATTTTATATTCCCATCCTCAAAGAGGTGGGGGGTACGGTGGGGGGCGATATCACTGGACAGAGACCTGACACCTGGAGAGAAACACCTAAGCTGCAGGAATGTTAAATGATTGAGACTGTGTTCATTACCAAACATTTAAACCCTTATTGCATTTGAACCAACACAGGATTATTCTTACAATCTTTTTTGGGGCTATTACATTTAGAGACGGGGCGTTCCATCTAAAATGTTGATTGCATTCTAGCATCAAAACATTTGCTCAAATCTGATTAAACTGTTTTTCAGCTATCTTCAAATACATCTATAAATTAAACAGTAGACATAACTATTGATTTGTTTCTATCCCATAATTAAATGATACTTTGTTCGGAGGGAAGAAATCAAATCTTGAAACAAATACTGTTAAAGAAATGGCCATCATTCATTTAACAAACTGAGATCTGGAACATCTGTACCGGCTCTTAATTAAATGAAACATTTCTTCAAAATACAGTTAATGGTTAAACTGAATGCCAAGACCAAACAGAACAAGCAAACCATAATTGATTAAGTGATTTCATCTGTATTTTTATCACCCAAATAATGAGAGAGAGAGAGAGAGAGAGAGAGAGAGAGAGAGAGAGAGAGAGAGAGAGAGAGAGAGAGAGAGAGAGAGAGAGAGAGAGAGAGAGAGAGAGAGAGAGAAAGCTAGAAAAGAGGGGACAGACTTCTTCACTTTATATGGTCTTGACTGTGAGTTGGTCCACCTCTGCTGTACTTCAGCTTAAAATCCATTTGCACATCCTTTGTGTAAAAGTATTGATTCTTCATATCTGTATAGCCTGCACATTTTTACGCATTAAACTTTCTCATTCTGGTGTTGTGTATATATATAACAAATCGTAACGATGTCAACGCGCTGACTACCTGTTTGTTTTTTCACCCTAATTTGAAATGATTCACAGGCTGTTGCATCCTGATTGTGTTTTGTTCTTTCATCTGTTCAATATAGATATGACCTTTTAAAAAGTTCAGGCTATACACGGAGAGACGAACTGCAGTTATCCGCATTTCATAGAGCACTGAAGGGTTGCTTGCTTAACAAAATCTTTGTAATTCAGACTATATCAGCTATATGTGAAACTTGCAAATCAGTATTAATTAAGAGAATAATTCCAGCAGATTTGTCAGCTGACTGAAATCATTTGAACAAGATCGGTCTTAAATATATTTCTACAACCTAGCATTTGAAATGCTTTTTCATTCGTCAATAATTAAGGTAATGAAAGGTTCTTTTATTGAATGTTTTTATTTTTATTTGAAACATTAGGGGGGCATTTCATTCGAAGATAATTCACAAGACAATTTCAAGTTTTCCTCCTCATTTTTTTTTCCTGCCAATAGAAATATCGCCTCCGAAAGTATGTGTGTTTTTTCGTTTCAGGAATTAATGGTGAATAGTCTACTTTTACAGAATGATAAACCTTTCAAAAACGTTCATA
Source organism: Romanogobio albipinnatus (assembly GCA_023566225.1). Taxonomy (NCBI): domain Eukaryota; kingdom Metazoa; phylum Chordata; class Actinopteri; order Cypriniformes; family Gobionidae; genus Romanogobio; species Romanogobio albipinnatus. Next base: position 39,586,414 of record CM042250.1, read on the forward strand.
CGCAAATGCGAAGAATTTAATAGAACATGTAGCCTACATCGAAAGTAAATCTTATTGACAAAACGAGAGAAAATATATAATAGTTAGGTTTATTCAGCAATACACTAGATGAGAGAAGCTTAACATAGAATGCAGTGCAAAATCCATATAACATCATAGAAAACAATGATCTGAAATATATAAGCATAATGTTAAGAATTTGAAACCAGTTGCACGTAAACCTCATGGACGTTATTTCAATATGAAATTAATACAAAGTGCTGGAGAAAGTTAATAGCTTATAATGAATGCCATGCATACTTTCTGAACTGTAAAAAGGCGATTCGTGTCTTAATAACAATATAAATTCACTACTCAAAATCATAAACACAAAAAACGTGCTATATATGTTTGTATCCATTCTGAAGTCTGAAATGTTTTTAAAAATCTCTCTTGTGCACTCAGTACAATCTCTATACTATAATGCAGAATTAGCTAGTGGTTAAAGTACCAGTCGAAATGATTTGCATCTCTTAAATCATTAGGCTACATCTTGCATGACACGTGTGAAGTTGTATATAAATGCTTTGCAGGTAACAGAAACAATATGACGCGTAACAATACAAATACATTTCCACCACGCCGCATTTTTTCAGTATATAACTGAATACACTTTAAACAAGCATAAGAAGAGTCCTTTTCTCGCCACAATATTTTATCCTCAGTGTTTTGAATATCTGAATAATCTATCGATATTATTTCCTTTTCGGTTATCTTGAACAGAACTGTCCCAGGCAGCCGTGCTCCAACAAAAACCATCCGCTAAATTTCATTTCTTCATGTCCGACACATCGAGGCATCATGAAAGTTTTATGAGCTTGTCGCCGTTCAGTGGATTGTTCAGAACGGCAGAGTATCGTGAAAAAGTTTGTCAATGATCGCAGGCGTGGGAACCAAATCCTCCAGTTTCAAGTAAAAGATCCGCTGCAGTCCCTGCGTGCACAGCGCGCGCACCTCGGGCAGCTTCTCCAACAGTTTAGACAATTCACCACTGCAGGACACCTGGTCCTTCAGACAGTTTATTAGCTTGTTTTGAAGTTCTTCTGTTTTCTTGGGCTCTTTCAGTCCATGTCTCTCTGCGGGGACAAAAAAAACAACCCGTCAGAGGTCTGAAGCATGCTGTATATTCTTGTGCATCACTTGGAAAAGGTCAGACATGTCTTACCTGTTACTATGGTGAGAGCGGCTATGCAGGAGAAGGCAGAGACATCTATGCTCATGCTCAGAAGGTTGGAAGAAAACTCGACAATAGAGTCGATCCACTCCCCAAAGCCTCGCACACACTGCAACTTGTGTAAAACCACTCCGTTGCAAAAAATAAGTTTGTCCTCTGCCAGGTTAGATCTGGAAAAAAAATGCCAAAGAGATTATTTGTCTTTTGTAAAGTGCTATCCATATAAAACAGCGAGTTATGTTCAAATCATGATGCATGCTTACCTGTAAGCCAGCCGCAGCACAAAAAGTTCAAGGAAGGCCGACTCGAAAAGCAGTTCCTGGTCGCATTTGGGAAGGTCTGTAAACCCGGGGATTTTTTCGGCCCATCCGCGAATGATGCTCATTGAAGCAGTGAGTAGATCGTAGAACTGCTGAATGTGCAGAGATTCATCTCCTCCACCGTGATACTCTGGACTCGTCTGAAACTAGGATTTAATACAATACATGTAAAAATGTAAATATTCCTCCATAAAACAGTTTATTAGCAAAGGCAACTTTTTTGTGCTCACATTTTTCCATTGTGCATTAAAGCTTAATATTGTGCACATGCTCACCTTTGAGTAGTCCAGCCGGGACATAGAGGGGTTGGAGTCTAAATGCGCTCTCACTAGGGCGTTCAGGAGATTGACGGGTGTCATAGGGACAGGGATGTCCTGCGGACTTTTAGGTTTGGAGGGGAGGCGACCTCTTCGACCTTTTAAACTGGCTGTTCTCACAACTGTAAAAAAATATAGATATATATATTGGTTATAAACTCTGCACCACAAATGAAACCAGATAATTAGCTACACCATGCTTAATTTGAATGAAAGAATGCGTTGCACACACAAATTAAAACAGAAAAGTGCTTGACGTTACCTTCCTTTACCATCCCCACGACCAGGCACTTTTGAAAACGGCAATACTGGCATCGATTTCGCCGCCTTTTATCCACAGGACAGTTTTTGTTTGCCAGACAAACGTATTTGGCGTTTTTCTGCACCGTGCGCTAGAAAGGAACAGCACATGTATTCGGCATATTAATTGCATGTAAATCTACTCAATTCGCATGGCAACAACTTGAACTGCAATCACGGTGTGAAGTTACAAAAGAATAGGACACTCAAACCCTGCACTCCAACCCAAAGCTGCGTAATACATTCAAGGGCCGGACAAAGCAGACATTCGGTAAATACAGATCCGTGGGCAGCCATAATTTGGGGTCCCCCGACGCTCCCTCCGCGACCCCACTTGTCGGATTAGCGAGATTATTCTATCACGATGGTGACATAAAGAGCTGTCTTAATGTCACCGCTGGGAGTTCCGTTACGCTCCGTTAGGCGCGATTCGACTCTCAGCACAAACCAATTTAATTCTAGATGAAAGTAATGGTAGCGGAGATGAACGGAGGTGTCCCTAGGTGCATATCGGGTCAAATCAATACAACTAAGATAATTAGGGCTATACTGTAGACCAGTTCTAAACCGTGTTCAAATCTCTAGTTGGGCTGGAAACCAAAAGGTTATATGTTCAGACCCTGCAAATGTTATCCATGAACTACAATCATTTACTCTTGCGCAAAATAAACCCAAAGGGATTATGTCTCTAATTTGGTTAAAAGACTCGCAGTAATTAGTGATAAACTTGTACCTTGAAGAATCCTTTGCACCCCTCGCATGTGCGCACTCCGTAGTGCTGGCAGGCGGCGTTGTCTCCGCACACAGCGCACAAACCCTCGCTGGACGGAGATCCTCTTGCCTGGGGTGAGGCCACCGGGCTTTCCAGTAATGGATGTCCGACGTTAAGGGAATGGGGTAAACCCACAGCGTGCTGTTTCCTCGGAGGTCCCGGTAAACCAAAACTGTCCAGCGCACGATGCGCACCCGGGGTGTCCGGGCCCATGGACACGTGCAGAGATCCATCGAAGCGCATCTGGCAGCTTGACATCGGCGTGTCAACAGGAGACTGCTTGAACGAGAACAACCGAGACATCGCGTTTTTCCGCTGCTGGTCTATCATGTGTGATGTCGCAAGGTAGTTCTGATGAAAGCTGTGAAGGGACCCGCTGTCTTCCCACGTGTGGTGTGGAGGCGCTGGGAAACTGGGCGATTGGGAGATGTTTGGGGAGGATGGTTTATAGTATATAGGTCCGGTATGGGGTATGCTCTCCTCAGCCTGGTGCGGCTGATGATGCTGCTGCTGCTGCTGCTGATGATGATGGTGGTGGTAGCTGTGTGCGGGTATCTCCTCCACCTTGATGGACAGCTGATCCCCAGAGTGGGACATTTGGTAGAGGCAGGGGGGCTTCACGTCGTAGCTGGAACTGTAGGTGTCCACAAAGGTGCTGAAACTGGGGAGCGAGGAAGTGACAGCTATCTCTGCGTTAGTCAGGTCCATGCTAAACTTGACAAACTCCGGTGTTAGGAAGTCGCAGTTGTACTCTCCCGTGGTGTTGTAGCTGTAACTCTGAGATGCAGGGCTGGCTCCTGGAGGTGATGTCCCATACTGAGCCTGGACGCAGGGCATGGCTGCAGTGTTAGAGAACTCAATTGTAATGGCTTTCTCTGACAGGGTGCATGATATTTGTTAAAATGTTTAGTTTAACACTTTTGGAAATAAGTGTCTATTATAATTGTCTATTAATATGAAAATACATTTTACATATTTACTTTTAAAGTGGTAAATTCTATTTATGTGTAACCTTATAAGATGTAGACATTGAAACGCACGACTTTCCATCGGAAAGTATGTATGCAAACTTTGTGACATGCATTTCCATGGCCTGCTTCAGTTTACCTCCGCGCACCTTATACTTTTATCTCTCGTGGAACAATCTCTGAAGTCAGGGATCTTGCACAGGTTGATGTCAGAGCGTGTCTCTCCGTTCGTTTGCTTTTCTGGGAAAGAAATATTTTATCATTTATATTTTTTCTTCCAAGTATTAAGCTCAACATATATCTAACGCTCTAAGCATTTCAATGCGAGTGACTTGATATTTTCTGTGAGATCAAGTCACTCAGATGACATGAACTCAACTTTGAAAATCTACCTCAACCGTACTGGCAAGATTAAAATGACTATTTTTAAGTGTGCAAACTAAAATGAATGGCTGAAGTTAAGAATAGGTCATGTATTTATGCTAGATGTGTTGCTTTAAAATCTTGACACAAATTCTGAAAAGCATTTAAAATAGTTTATTGGTGGAAAATATCATGATCTATTCTCTGTTACATACCTCAAATCACTATTAGAAGAGTTGCAAATTATGTATCCATGTAGCTGCTCTTGTTGATAGAAGTTCCGTTTGCATGTAGAGCCGATGCCTTTGCGCACCTTACTCCTTCGACTGCACGCGAAGACTGGAGCCCGAGCGCAATGTGCCTTTGTTTATGAGAACTCTGAATGCCACAGCCCACGTGCAAAGAGGGCGTGACGTCAGGCGCGTCAACTCTTGACGCGAGCTGATCACTGGACAGAGGGACTGTTCTTCGGCGCGCTCATTGCGCACGGTGCGCAATTCAATCGTCTGCGGGGCTGTCCACTGGGTCAAATGAGTTGAATTTCCTACACATTGTCTGTTGCGCAAAATCATTTCCAAATATAGAAACCACCTACAAGAGATCAGATCTCACTGTTTTTAAAGCAATGAACTGGATTTTTTGTGTGTGTGTGTGTGTGTGTGTGTGTGTGTGTGTGTGTGTGTGTGTGTGTGTGTGTGTGTGTGTGTGTGTGTGTGTGTGTGTGTAGAATACTACCATTTTTGGAAATCGCCAGTGCAAATAAAAGACTATCATTTGTTTGATCAAATGCATAATGATTGATGGCAAATTAAATGTTCTTCTTTCAGCACACCTGAAATGAAAACCACAAATTAAGAATTCAATAAAAAAATAAAAAAAATGGTGTAAAAAAAATAATAATACAAAAATACATAAAAGGGGGCAGAACCAGGGGCGGAGCCAGACGATGTAAACATTCGGGGCTTAGCCCAAACCTAGGGGGGTCCGGGGGCATACTCCCCCGGGGAGATTTTTTTCCCATTTACATCAGCTAAATGCACTATTTTTCAGGCTGTTTGAGATAATAGAATGCCTAAAAATCTATATACTATCTGGGAAAATGATAAGTTACTCAGTAAAAAAAAAAAATCACCCAGTAGAGCATAAACCTGTTTTGTATTTAACTGTTCTCCAGCTGTAGTGAATCCAAAACACCAAAAATGTTAAGGATGACTAATTTTCACCCCTGGCAAATAAAAAAAGGCAACCATTATCTGACTATTTTTAAGTTAGCTTTGGTGATTTCAGGTAGAAATCTAAAGGCGCACGGTGACAAAATATAATGAAATAACCACCTTAATGTGTAATGTTGAATTTTTTTTTTTATTTTGACATGAAAGCTTACATGTTAAGGGAGCAAACTGGCCCAAAATCTCAAAATTGACTATGTTTTCACCTGTCGTGTCTCGCCTTAATAAGTAACACCTAACGTTAACTCGCCAGCAATACAGTCATGTACCTCAAGTGTTACAACAGCGGATTCACAAACCTGTAACACTTGTCCGCGTTTGGTCTGACGCTGAATCTCTCTCTGGGCGGTGAGGTTTAGTGTTCCTTTTAAAAAAATGTGTTATGTCCATGTTAGCCGGACCGGTTAACTACGACGCCGGTGAAATATAAAAGCCCGCCAATCCCTGATGACAACGATGAATTAGAAGATGTATTATTCTTCTTCGTTAGTTTTTATTGGCAGTTGGCATTGGCAAACAAGCTGAGTGATGTGCGATGCATTGCCGACCGCCACCACACACGGTAATAGAGCTTTTGTTTCATTTTTTGCCGCTCCAGTCTGAAAGACTGAGAGGAAATGAAACAACGTTTAAGTATTTTTTATTTTTTTAACTAAAAGATTCGGGGCTTTTGACAAAACATTCGGGGCTTAAGCCCAATTAGCCACCCCCCCGCTCCGCCCATGGGCAGAACTACTGTTGCAATATTCTTTTTGCAAGTATAGGCGCGGGGAAAATCCATAGGTTAAATGAGTCCTAATAAACAAAAAGATTAAAGTAAACCAAAAAATATTCATAAGGTGAAAAAGATATAGCATAAATACTTTGCACTAAAACCGTACAAAATCGTATTATTACCCTTTGAATCTAAGGATGCAGGACTAGAAACTGATTCAAAATAGTGACGCCATGTCTGTTTCTACCTGCATCATGCTTAGGGAAAGTTTCAATAGATTAGGATGTGTTTCATCTGATTCCATTGCTCTCTCTGAGCGGTGAAGGCTTTCCATTGTGAGAAGGGAATCCCGCTGTAACAGAGGCAACTTTGTTTGGACTGAAGCGAGCTGCGTCATCGCAACGTCAGCAGCTTCCAACTCCATGACGCCTGATGCGGTCGCGCTCAACTTTTTCAGTCTGGAAGTCTCACCTGTGTAACTGACACGATAAAAAAAAGCCTTGCGAAAAACCCTCTGGGGAAAAAAAGAATTTGAAAACATTCCAAAATGCACGCAGTCCTACATACAGTGCAACAGTCTTGTTTAACATTTCATAAGAGAGAAAGTAAATTAGCTGTACACAACTGAGAAATAAATTGTTCTCGGATATATGTTATAGCAATACATGTGGTCTAAATCCAATGGTTGTTAAATCCTACTGTTTAACTGGGTGTGTTTGTGCACCTTCCCTTTTTCATAAAAGATGGTCTTACCAAACGCCTTTCTATTCCAAGTGCGTCTACAATTAGACGCCTGTAAACGCCTTCCTAAATATGATTGGACGAGAGCTGAGAATCCTCTAAACTGATTCGTCTATTCGCCTGTCTGTCAAATACTTCCTGTCATTGTACTTCCTGGATTCCTGAATAAGTAACATCACAGTTGATACCTTCACTGTCCATGATTTTCCTTTTTAGAAATCATCATCATCACCGTCGCCAAAATCAGTAAGTAAAAACCAGGGCTCTCGCCATACTATTCGTGTAATTATTTGACGTCGTTCGTCGAGTCTGTCCGTCCGGTCTATTCTTGGATGCGAGCCACCCACTGTTGCTCCATCCCATAGTGTGTCTATTATTGAAATATTTGCATTAGACAATGCTTTATCATAAGTACATTTCATAGCTTTAGGCTTTGCTTTATGTTATCGCACTATGTATCTGCAACGAATTCGATCGGTGATGATTTAACGCGATGTTAATGTGGTTTCATGTGATGGACGGGATGGATTACACGAGTCTGTATTCATCACTGTTGATTTTAATATTTGTGACTAAAGGCAACTGTTCTGTTGTTTCTAATTAAGTGAAAATGATTTGACGAAGGCCAGAATCAGCCTACATGTTCACACTCAAGCCTGCTCTCATATTCATTTGATTCTTGTACACGAACTGGTAAAACAATAACCTGTAAGATCCCTCTCAGACATTGTGGCTCCTCTCTGTGCCTTGCACATGGTTGGCCATAAACGAGCCATGCGGGACAGGCGTGAATTCAAACAGTGTAGTAAAAATGACTCATTCACTTCCTCTAGTATCATGGAGTGATATGACTGCATCCCTACCCGGAGCATTAGGTCGAGATATTATAGCTTTGCTTTGACCTTCAGCAGAACCTGTCAGTTCTAGGATTCATACAGTAGTCATTTACACAAACTGGACTTTGACAACTGACATTTGTGAGTTTGACACAAACTCTGGGGAGATTCTGAGCAACTGTTATGGGTTTGTTTTATTACATCATGCCAAGGTCAGTGATTGTGACAGGAAAGTCAGTGCTTAGTTTTTAGTTTCTCAATATGGCTGATTTATGCCTCCTCATTACCTGAATGGAAGTTTATATATGTCTATATTATTTATTATACAGTCCAACCAAACATTATTCAGACACCAGATATAATTTTTACTAGTAGGACACTACAGTTCATGTGAGGATAGCAAAATAAAGTAAACTGTGACATGTTATACCCAAACATTCTTCATACAGTGGACTACCAGTAAAATTGATTAAAAAATTGGGATAAAAATTATTCAGACACTTTGACCGGACCATGTTTTGCGCAAGTGGTTTTCTAATGCAACCTTTTACACCACAGACTGAACAAAATTAAGCGTTGCTTGGTCATTGGTTGACCTAAACTGGTATTATCTAATTGTGTACTTAAATTTAACAGCTGGTTGGTTGTAATCCATTACATACCTTTCTATCAAAATTATCTGACATGATCAAGATGAATTTGTTCTCACACAGTTTTTGTCATATTTTATTACCATTTTATAAACTATAGCGGATACACTGTGATAATGTGAGAACATTTTGAAGGTGTCGAAATAAATGTTTGTTTGACTGTATATATTTCTATTATGCTGTATTATATTTAAACATTTATTTGATAATTGCCCTTTTAAGTTAATTACGTTTAATTTCAAGACACCAGAGAGGAGGCAGACATATTAGCATATTAGCAAAAAATCTATTTAAATAAAAATGATATAGTATTTTCATTCCATATAAGCATCCCTATGTTTTTGCTTAAACTGCATACATGGAAATTACATTTGTCATAATAATTTGTTCATATACACTACATTGTGCAACAAAAACGTCTTACTGCTGGTTTATCTGTGCAGTTCTGATGTATAACAGACTAAACAGGAATTGGACAAATAAACATATCTTATTTTTTTGGATGTTTCGAAATCATTTATTCATAAATCTTCTAAATCTGTTTCAGGGATCAATGGCTTTCAGAAAGGCAGTGAAAGGAGCCCTAATAGGGGGTGGAGCTGTAGCAACAGCCATCAGCCTATCACAGTTCTTTGAATACAGGAAGAATCAGGTATATATTTACAGTAAACAGCATCCATGTTGTTGCTTGGAGTCTGTCTTATTCCATCTGAATGTAAAGTTAAATTGGCCAATTCTTTTGACAAATACCAAGAATTTTGTTTTCACATTTCACATCCATACAGTGACTCCTACAGGTTACAGTGCAGAATACACAGAGCGCAGCTGTTCACACCCATCTGTACCACAGCATGTCTTGTCCTGACTCAGGAATGTGCTCTCTGTATTGTTTACATGACCTTAAAGATACAGCTTAATCGGCTCACATAGGACAGTACAACTCAGGCCTTGTATTTTGTATCAATTTATATCTATTTATAACAATTACCTATTTATAATTAATGAAGGCTTATTCATGTTTTCATGTGGTCAACAACCACACAGAACAGATTTCATGAATAAGTGCGAATAATCTTATTAAGATTAAACCTAGCAAATCCAGATACATTTACAAATATCATTCGTACCTTTAGGTTTTGCCTCGAGTCTCCAAACTTACCCTGTTCTCTCTCTAGGGTAGACTACCGTGTTAAAATCAGGTTTTGTTTGCTAAAGGGAGATTACACTTGAACAGTGATACACACATTGTTTAAAGGATCTCTCTTGAATATGTAATCATGAACAATCTGATCCCCATTCACGCCATCAGGGAGTGTGTCACACACCATGTTCTGTCTGTATTTAAACTAGTAAGAACCCCAGGGGTCTTGTCTGTTTAGACGCTATACCAAATAACGGAAGGTCAAGTAGATTAAGATAATCAACAAGGCTTTCTGAAACAAATGAAGAAAAAAAGACAGACCCTTGAAGAGCAATGGGAGTCCTGATTTTCTCTCTCATCATTTATTTAAATCTTCCCAAGCCCATTTTGTCCATTATCTTGCATCTCAACTGTTCCAATCCCAATGAAACTCCAGGGAGCGAGAGAATTATGCACTTTCAAGGACGTGGTTTCCATGGAGATTGTCACTCCACGATTAATTTGGTCCAAAAAACATTTATGGAAGATCTTGAACTTAGATATTTTCCCTAACCATCTAGGTTACTCTGTGTTTATTCAATTTACTGATATGATTTGCAGAGATTTTTTTTTCCTCATATGTCACCAACATGAACGACTTTATTAGCAGTCAATCAGATCACCCTCGTGTGGAAGCTTGTTTCCGCCACGGAATAAAACAATTTCAGAGATAATCGGCACCTTTTTATCTTGCAAGTCTGACTTTTTTTGCTCAGAACTGCAAGATATAAACTCGTAATTGCGAGTTATAATGTCAGAATTGCAAGATATAAATTCGCAATTCTGACTTTCTCAGAATTGTGAGATATAAAGTCACAATTGCGAGTTATAAAGTCCAATTCTGAAGGAAAAAAAGTTTATATCTCACAATTCTGACTTATAACTTGCAATTGCGAGTTTATATCACGCAATTCTGAGAAAAAAGTCAGACTTGTGAGATAAAAAGGTGCCGATTACCTTTTTTATTCCATGGCAGAAACACGCTTCTATACCTTCATGTCACATCTGCATCATGTTTCACTGACACAAACTTTTGTTCTGATGTTTTTCCATTTATTTATGTTTATTTATCCCTTGTGTCATCTCATTGCAGCCTAAATGGGTAAGCAAAAGTCAAAAGAGAAAGAATGAATCTTCTTTCAAAAATTGCTTGCAATCATGCATGTGGCAGATGCTAATCTTTGGGATTGTGATGTTAATTTGCTGAGCGTGTGTGTGTTAGTGAGTGCCTGTTTGTCTCCTCTATGGCAAGGGCACTGTTACACTCTGGCTGAAGTATCACTCTGCGGTGGCCGATTGCGTATTTGCATGAAATTCTCTGTTTCCGTCATGTACTTGTCCTGATTGCAGGACAGCCTCTCTTAATAGTGTGCGGATGTTTTAAATATGTCTGTCCTTGGAAATAGACACTAATTACTGAATCTTGTTTTTACATGCTATTACTGTCTAAATTGCAAATGTCTGGGCTCATTTGGTCATTTGCAAGTCAAATGGACCTTACAGGCTTTTGGGGGCAGATTGATGTAATCATTTAGGCCAAATGCTAACGAAAAAATGAATAAAACGTTTCATCATGGCTAAAACCCTCGACACCTATAGCTTCACCCAGGCTTGTTTTCTCTTCATTGGAATTTTATGTCCGATATATTGATAGATTGGCAGCTGTTCATTCACAATTTTTGACTTTACAAAAACACTTCAAATTTTTGGTAACACTTTAGTTTGGGGACCAATTCTCACTATTAACTAGTGGCTTATTAGCTTGCATATTACTAGCATATTGGCTGTTTATTAGTACTTATAAAGAACATATTAATGCCTTATTCTGAATGAATGAATGAATTAATTAATTAATTAATGGGTGAATGTGAGGCAATATGTAAAGGGCAATTCCACGCAAAAATGTCACATCCATAACGCCAACTAAATACCATGGCATTGTGTTGGTGTTATGGATGTGACAGTTTTCCGCGGAATTGCCCTAAAGCGCTTTGGTGGCCATGGGTCTGTTAAAAGCGCTGTATAAATGCAGTCCATTTACCATTTTACCATTTATTCTGCATAACCATATTCTCCCTTAAAGGGATATTTCACCCAAAAAAAGAAAATTCTGTCATAATTTACTCACCCTCAAGTTGTTCCAAACCTGTATGAATTTCAGTCTTCTGCTGAACACAAAAGAAGATTTTTTGAAGAATATGGGTAACCAAAGAGTTGATGGGTGTCATTGAAAAAATTACTATAGAAGTCTATTGGGCCCATCAATTGTATGGTTACTGACATTCTTCAAAATATCTTCTTTTGTGTTCAGCAGAAGACAGAACACAAAGAAATCCATACAGGTTTGGAATAACTTGAGGGTGAGTAAAAGATGGCACAATTTTCATTTTTGGGTGAACTAGCCCTTTAAGGTGATGTGGTCTTGCAGAATAAGGCATTAATGTGTGCTTTATAAGTAATAAAGCTCTAATCCTATCCCATACCAAATAAATTAGGAGTTTATTGAGGCAAAAGTTGTAGTTAATAGTGAATATATGTGTTTCTCAAACTAAAGTGTGACCAAATTTTATTTTACTGATAAGGAGATATATTGAAAATAGCAGTGGTATTTTGAGAGTTAAAATACTTAAACTCATATCAAGCATAAGGATAAAATATCACATATTGTTGTCTGTTATGATATGAAAGGTCACAGTGCACATTTCCATAAAGAGTGACCATGTCATGAATGCTAATTTGAATGTTTTTAACTTTCTTAAAAGTAAAACTAGAACTGACACCTAGATGTGAACTGAAATAGAACTCTGATAACCCAACACTAATTTGACTTTACCAATAATGCATCCCACTCAATTCCCCTCTCTCTGCATGGTGACTAACATAATGTTTCCTGAAATATATTTTATGTTGACTTGATGTGGGGCGATCATTATGAAAGTGCATGTTCAGCCATTTAATTGTCTTGTTTAATTAATCTAATTAAACTTGTCTAATTATTATTATTATTTTAAAGATCAATCCAGAAAAAAATAAATGCTTGAAAGGTTTGAATCTAGAATTGTGAAAGACTGTAATTTTACATGCAGTTGCACAGTAAAGTTTCTAGAATGTCAATTCTGGATTGCATCTTTAAAGAGCCTAAAGGCTATTGTTATGCATTTGACCGCATTGTCACAATGTTCTGTTTTTGTTTTGTACCTGCTGGATGTGTTCAGGCTCGGCTAGCATATGTTGAGGCGCAGGGCGAGCTAAAGGTGCCGTTCAAAGATGCTCTCCCAACACGAGAGGAGCAACTTTCAGCACTACGAAACACAGAGGAGTTTGACGTCTTGGTGGTGGGCGGCGGAGCCACAGGCTCAGGATGTGCCTTAGATGCAGTCACACGAAGTATGTACTTTTTGGACAAAGTTTTGCAATATTTACTATACTTATATTAACTTTGCATGAGTGTGTTTATTGTGAAGTTCAGTTTTAATCCAATAATAAATTGATCCAAATGCATTTTTTGTGTTATTTAGGGTATTGTTTTTTAGGTTTTTTTTTAAAGGTGATGATTTATATTGGATTTTGCAATGATGCTTTATTCTCATTAGATGTTGATGCTCTGGAGGCCAGACAGAATGTGCCTGGGTGCAATAAGCATGTTGTGATTTTACAGAAAGTGGAGAAAGCCATATGTAAATGACAGCAGCTGCAGTCTAAATATTTGGCACCATAAGGTCTTAAAATGCCAGTGGATTGTCTAATCCGTTCCTTACTTGTCTTTCTGCCCCCTCGTCCAGATCTGAAGACCGCCCTGGTAGAACGGAGCGATTTTTCATCGGGCACCAGCAGCAGAAGCACCAAGCTCATTCACGGAGGAGTCCGCTATCTGCAGAAAGCCATCATGAAACTAGATTATGAGCAGGTGAAGGCCCCATTTTTCCCTATTTGCCCCTAATATTTAGAAGAAAGATTGCGAGGCCGCTTACGCCACCACTGTGACATTTTGAGCAACTATCAGACAGAGAGAAGCACAAACATTTAGTAGGATGCTGCAGATCTGGGGCATCAGTGTGGAAGATGAATAACTAAAACTTAGCTTGACCATTAACTATTTCAATAAGTCTGATTATCAGTACAATGAAAAATTATGCTGTCAATTAAATAATGGGAAACAACAGGAGTCTCAGATTTGAAACTCAAAATGACTGCGGTCAATTGGTCGTTGGCCAAATTAAAAAACCGCATTAAAATGGATATTTAAAACAGGGTTATTATAGTTAAATCTGCTGTGTGTAACTTATTTTGTGTTCAAGATTTACAAAAAATATATAATGAGAACGTACAACATGAATCCATTTTCCAAATCGTGTTTTTGTCTTACCCTGAATCATTATGGTACACTTATAATAAGTGTTTATATTGGGACTATTTCAGGCCAGACTGGTAGGAACCGCTGTGGAGGAGCACAGTCACTGCGTGACTCGCCATAGACATAAACAGAGAGAAGTAGCTCCGGCTGCAATGCTCTTCCACAAGACGCATGCAGTTCTGTTTATTAACCGCTAGAGCGCAAAATGTTACGGACTGCAGCTTTAAGTAAAACTAAAACCATAATATTTTGTAAAATATACAAAAAACTTATTTTATTTGAGCTAGTTGCCAAGATTTTTTATTTTCATTTAGTTTAAATTGATGTACTAAACTCAAAATGAAATAAAAATGAATAAAAACATCAGAAAATTCAAACTAATCCAAAATGGTAATGAAAACTATAATAGTATCTAAATGATACTAAAATTACACTGATTGAAGTATTTAATATGAAGTGAAATGACAGGAAAATATAAGATCATATTTATATTAATTGCACACATCAGTATTTTGCTGTCAAAAGCCTCCAAATGAAGATAATTCAACTTGAAAATTTCCAATGGGTTTTTAGAGTAGCCGTTTCTTCCATTTATGACTAAATTGACAAGTGTGGTTTACATTAATTGAAGAAACATGAATTGAAGAAATCTTGATATTTTGTTCTTCAACATAAATTACATACATTTCCATCTCAAATATACCTTGAAAATATGTGTACATGAATCCTCTGGACCCAGAAATTTTGATTAACAGATTTATTTCTGCCTTCAGTACATGATGGTTAAAGAGGCCCTTCATGAACGTGCCAATCTTCTGGACATCGCCCCTCACCTGTCTGCACCTTTACCTATAATGCTTCCTGTTTACAAGTAAGAAAACCAGACAACCAGAAAAGTCAGACAATAAAAACTCTCTTTATTGAAAGAGAAAAAAGGAAGGGACATATGAGGCGTACATGGCAGAACGTTAAAGAGAAACACAAGAGACATCCTAGATGTATAAAATACAGTTTTTGTATTTAAAACCATTGATAAGTTCACAGAAATGGCATCGAACCTTTCATATGGTCACCCGTAGCAGTTGGTGTTCGGAAATTCCGTGGATCAATGCTGAACCTCTCGCTCAGTCTCTGCCCCTTGTCATTCTGGGTTTTTAAAGGATCTTCCTGTCTTTACCATCATCATTACTAATTACTCGTGGCATTTATGTCTTGCTCTGATATTTAAAGCAGCCAGAGAAGTGTGAAAGGGTCACAGAAATGAGAAACCTCAAGATTACATCTTTTGCCTGTCAGATTTTTTTTTACATAAAACAAATGTCACAAGGTGCTTTATATGATTTAGCGCTACTTGGAAAAATCCAATTCTGCCCATGTTCAACCATATCTATTAGAATTAGTAATAAACCCGGCTAAAAAAAATGCTTAAACCAGCTTTAGCTGGTTCTGAGACCAGCAAACAGACCAGGCTGGTAAACCAATTTGACCAATTTTACTCACAAAATCCTTGTTTGTATATTTGAATGCAGGTGAATTAATTTTTATCAGCCATGTTTGTCAAAAGAAACCAAGAGTAATAGTGTGTTATTGTTACTGGACATGTTCTAACCAGGTGGTGGCAGCTGCCGTATTACTGGGCCGGCATTAAAATGTACGACCTGGTTGCCGGATCACACTGTCTGAAGAGCAGCTATGTCCTGAGCAAGAGCAAAGCACTGGAGCTTTTCCCTATGCTGAAGAAAGACAAACTCGTGGGAGCCATTGTCTATTATGATGGTGAGCAGGAACGAATCTAAGATTTCAGTCTTGAGTATGATCTGAAATATGATATTCAGAGCCGAGGTGTAACTATGCACATTTTCTTTTTCTTTCTCTTCTCTGTTAGCTATGGAAGCTTGTTTTCGCTACAGAATAAAACATTAAAAAAGATTATTGCAGCTTTTTCACAATTACTCAGAATTCTGACATTTTTTCTCACAATTGCAAGTTTATATCTCGCAATTCTGACTTTATAACACGCAATATCACACAATTCTGAGAGAAAAAAAATCTGATGAGATGTAAGAGATGTAAACTTGCAAGCGAGAAAAAAAAGGGAGATAAATTACCGTCGCAATTACCTTTTTTATTTTTTATTCTGTGACAGATAGTTATAGCCAATAATCAATTTAAAATGCTAAAAAATTAATTAATTTCTGGAATCATTTTATATTATAAAAGTTCAAGCGTTTGGGTCGGTAAGATTTAAAAAAAAAAAAAAATTCTTATGCTCACCAAGGCTACATTTATTTGATCAAAAAAGAGAAAAACAGTACTATTGTGAAATATTATTTCAATTTAGAATAACTGATTCTATTTTAATGTATTATAAAATACATTTGAATTTTAATGTATTATAAGATACGTTTGAATTTTCGGCATTACTTCAGTCTTCAGTGTCACATAATCCTTCAGAAATCATACTAATATGCTGATTTGGTGCTTAAAAACATTTATTATTATTTTTATTATGATCATCAGTGTTTTTCTGCTTAATATTTAGTGGAAACTGATATTTTTTCATCATTCTTTGATGAATAGAAAGTTCAAAAGTACAATTTATTTATAATTAAAATATATTTCAACAGTATAAGGATCTTTCTTTTCACTTTTGATCAATTTAATGCCTCACAGCTGAATAAAGGTAATAATTATTTTTAAAAAATCTTTCTGACCCCAAACTTTTGAATGGTAGTGTGCGTACTACAATAACACATAATGCCACATTTAAAGACATTAAATGACTAAATGGCATCTGTCTCATAACATAGTCAAACAGAGTCGAACACAGTTAAACCCAAGTCATTATATGGCCACAAAAAGCTTTCACCTGCAGGGAAACCTTGCTGTTAGATAAAAAGTGCTGCTTTACAGCTATCATCGCTTCCATAAAACATTTTAATCTTCTAGTTGATAGTGCTTTTCTCTTTTCATTATTTGCATATGTGACCTTTAAAAGAACAATTGAATTGAGCCGTTTCGAATCGAATTGCTGTCGACCCATAGATTCACACCCTGATTTCAGAGGTATATTTCCTGTGAGAGGCTACGGGTTTGAATCTGGCTTTTTAAAATAAATGATTATTTGCATTTGTTTGCCAGTAGTTGCATATCAGTAACAGTGGCTGACTGATTGCATTTCATTTTGTAATTTCACTGAAATAGAGCTCTGACGCCCCTGCTAAATAGGGTCTAGCAAAGACTATGACAGTGAGAAATAGGAGAGGAATAATTTTTTGCTCTTTAAAGCAATACAAATCTTTTTGAGTATTGCCTTTGCTAAGCATGTGATAGACAAAAAAACTTTGTTTTCTTTAAATAAGCCAATTCAGTACAATTCAATTCGCATTTATTTGAATAGCGCTTCTCACAATACATATTGTTTTAAAGCAGCGTTACAGAAAATGCATGTGTCTACATGACAATTTAGAGTAATGTGTTATTAAAAGTGATTGTGTCGAAGTAATGTCAGAAATTTACAGTTATAAGATAATACAAATCATGCAGTAAGCTAACGTGTATTCATTTAGGCAGAAACAATGAGCTTGTTAAAGCAATTATTAGAAGTTGTGATCATGATGATCAATTCATGATTTGTTGTCACAACTGTTGTCATTTGTTGTTTTATGCAGCAATAAGTGCAAGCTCATTTGTCTCTGTGACATTCCTGCATAATCTCTGGAAAACCGCCACCGGCTGTTACGGCCAAACTCATTGTGCCTTTCTCTCTTGGCCCGTCTGCGCCCTGGGCCGCCCGAGGCTGCCACCAGGCAAAACTTCCATATGTTCCTGGTTAGTCTGGGTGTGCAGAATGTGTCCCCTTTATTCAAGGTCCCGTCCGGGGCAGTACAAGCCCCGCCCTCCAACCCTGCCTTCCGGTGCTTCCTGTCAAACTACATTTGGCCCACACTGATACACATGGTCCCTCGCAGGGTGCGCGGGCAGCTTATATTCAGGGGGTGTGCGGCGGCTATCTGAGCAGCGATCTGTCACTTCGCGTCCATCTGTGGGAGAAACAGAGGCAAAGAGACGTCTGGATGCTCTGTTCCCTGCCACGGCGTGTTTACGTGCCGCCCAGTGACTGCGTTCAAAAGCCTCTTAATTTGCGTATGTATGTGTGTGGAGAATCGAACCCAGCGATTGTAATGACAGTTTAGAGGTTTTATTCGTTCTTCTCCCCACGTCCAATCCCCCCCCCCCTCACCATCCCTCCTTCCCCTGGGT
Organism: Romanogobio albipinnatus; assembly: GCA_023566225.1. Taxonomy (NCBI): domain Eukaryota; kingdom Metazoa; phylum Chordata; class Actinopteri; order Cypriniformes; family Gobionidae; genus Romanogobio; species Romanogobio albipinnatus. The sequence continues at coordinate 39,604,635 of CM042250.1, forward strand.
TGTCAGCCGGCTTTTCTCTCCAATTATTCAATCTGGAACAATCACGGCCGTGACATTTCCGAATCTGACCTTCTCCGCTGGAGATCGCAGCCTGCCTGTCGCTATTTGCCTCCCTCTATTTCTCTTCCTCTCTCTCTTTTTCCCCTACTCGCATCGCTTCTTCTGCTCCTGTCCCTCATCCTCCTTGAGTCCTCTCTCCCTTTCTTTCTTTCACTATCTCATCCGCGTGCACGGCCGCCCGTCACATCCTTCCTCCGCTATGATATGTCATTCATTCTTTCTGTAGGTCTTTTTTATTAATCTAATCTGACGCTAAAACTCCCTTATCTGCGTTTTCAGTCATTTGTAATGTCACGGTTTCTTTATTTCATTATAATTTCGCTTGCAGCACAAAAGCACTGCTCTTTTCGCCGTACCTGCCAGCTGTACTCTAATAAACATTCAAGCTCAGCCAAGCGTTTTCTATCTACTGCTGCGGGACAAAGCTTTCCGTGTGAGCTGTGATTCGTCCTCTTACATGATATTAACAATTTTCCAACATGCATATGTGCGCATTATCCTTCTTAACATGGATGTTTTCCCTGCATCATGATTTGAGCGCACAGCCGTGAGCGCAAACCCAGCCGGCGCAGGTTCATGGGATCTCTAACAAAGCATGCTGGTGCCTTCACTGCACATTATTCTTTGAGAAGTGTGCCCTTTAAACAGGCTTCCTGCCTGTGTTATTATTTTATTGTCTGGTGGAGTTGCCCCGAGCATGTGTTAGCATTAGACATGCTTACGTGGGTTACCTATCCCTCTGGTTCTTTAGCATCGAGAACACAGAGGCGTTTTCTAATTCTAGTAGCTCTTTAGTCACTGTAATAGAGTGATATCGCATTGGCTTCAAGGTTTCCTGTAATTCATGTTTCAAATGTGTCTGAAATTGTTTAAATGCCTCGAATGGCCCTATAACAATATTGAACGCCGTCACACCACTTCAAACATTGAAGCAAGTCTTGACTCAGTGGCCTCTGGCATGTACAGTAAATCATTGTGTACCTACTTTACCGTATTTTGGGGACACATTTGTACCCAGAAGTGAGCTAAATCTGACAAAACCTCCTTTTGGAGGCATCCTGATTGGGAAAAACAGTAAATAAGTTAAAACTTTTAGCGTTAGGTTATAGTGTGTATAACTAGATGTATATAAAAACAATAGAAGTCTATGGAATGTCCCCATTTTTAAAGCTAAGTAAATTGTGTGCGTGCGTGTGTGCGTGTAGCTATAGCTTTGGGGCAATTTTACAAAAAATTGCTAAAGTTAAGAGGTTAGCTAAATCTGACAAACACATTTTTTTTTGTTGAGATTTTAGTTATATGGGGAAAGCGTTTCAATAAACTGCAAGAAGTTATCTTAAAAGTTTTCTTTTAGTATTTTAAAAATGCAAAAAAGCAAGTTGCCTTTTAGGGATAGTACTAATATGGTAAAACTTTATTTTACAGTGTCCTTGTTACACTGTTGTAATAACCCTTAACCCTATAAATTAAGCATAATTAAATCCTAACCCTATAGTACATGTAGTTAATTATTATTACACAGTACTTAAATGCATAATTACCCTGTAACACAAACACCTTAAAATAAAGTGTAACCCTAATACTTAGCTTTATTTAAATTAAGTACAAGTACTGTACTTAGTTTATTACGTTTAAGTTTTTTGTTTATGTGTATTGTGTGACATTTTGCTCCGGCTCTTTTCAGGACAGCACAATGATGCCCGTATGAACCTGGCCATCGCTCTTACAGCGGCCCGTCATGGTGCCGCTATTGCTAACTACACAGAGGTGGTTCATCTGCTAAAGAAACCAGATCCAAAAACGGGCCAAGAGAAGGTTTGTGGAGCCCGTTGCCGAGACACGATCACAGGTGAGATATGCCCGAACCGAAAACGAAATTATCTATTATTCCGGAAAAAAAAGGTGTGGTCACATTAGCGAAATTTTGCTGAATTGACAAAAAAGGTATATTGTCTATTGCTAATGGTGTCACGATTTATGAAGCTTACAGCTCAAACAGAGGTAACTTTCAAACCAAGCAGCTTTCTATTGGTCAACGTGATGAATACACATGACCAACTTGAAACTGCTGCGAAGTCTGCATGAGCAAGTCTTTCGCCCTCGAGTGGATTCCTAATGTAATGACTGGATTTTGCCACAAAAAATGGCCAAACAATGGTTTATGTGATCTCACCTTAACACATGACCAATTTAAGATTTATTCTTGGCGATTTCTGTGATAGGATAGTATAGAATGGACAGGAAGCTAGAGAGGGGGGCGGGGGATGGGTGATTTCGGGAAAGGTCCATGAGCCGGGACTCGAACTTGGGTGGGCCAAAATGCAACAGCGCTATATGTTGGCGTGCTGCCCACGAGACTATCGCCACCGACCACATGACCAATTTAAATAATCAAAATATTGACAGAGATCCTAAAGTAAAGTCTACATATAGGTTGTCTTTTGAATCTTTGCTTTCTTTTTTAGTAGAATTTTCCCACAAACCAGTGCTAACTCGTCACCTTTCAGTTACCCTTTTAAATGTTTGTCCTTTTAATAGATTTGTCTTCCATTCTTAGCAAATGACCCCTGGGGTCAGGTCAGCTGTGTTCAGTTCAGAGTAACACCTCACTCTGCCGTTTACAGGGCAGGAGTTTGACGTTCGTGCCAAATGTGTCATCAACGCTACCGGCCCCTTCACTGACTCACTGCGCAAAATGGACAACCAGAAAACTGCCAACATCTGCCAGCCTAGCGCAGGAGTGCACATTGTCATCCCTGGATACTACAGGTACTTCCCTGAATCCTTCAAACTTATTCTACCTCTTTTTCCTCAAGTGTATTTTTATGGTGTTAACAGTGCAGAGAGAGATGACGTATATTTGTATCCTTCTCCCGATTATAGCCCAGACAACATGGGGCTTCTAGACCCAGCCACTAGTGATGGGCGTGTCATATTCTTCCTGCCCTGGGAGAAAATGACTATCGCCGGCACGACAGACACTCCTACTGAAGTCACAGCCCATCCCATCCCTATGGAGGAGGACATCAACTTTATCCTGAAAGAAGTCCGCAATTACCTCAGCCCTGACGTAGAAGGTAAATTACACTGCGTATGCTTTTTCTTTTAAATGGTTTTAAAATGTGACATGCTGACAAAGCTACACCTAGAGCAAAAGAGAAACTGAACATCTTTAAATTGCAAGACACAACAGGAAAAAAACCTGTTTTCCATGCACTGGTCAATTTTGAGATTTTTTTTCTTTTTTCTGGGAGGAGTACTTTTCCTTTGTCCATAAAAAACGATCTTACTCACGCTGACAGACAGATCCGATGCATGCGCACAAAGACACCTCTCACAGCGCGCACAAACACAGAATTACAGTACTTCAAAATATTTGTATTTGTAAAGTATTCACACAAAAATGATCTGTTATGTCTTAAGTGAACGTTTGGTTAACTGTTGGGGAAAAATATCCTGTGTAACATTATAAAACATCCGTGCGGTATAGTAGGCCTTATAGGCTGTCTGTTTCATTAATTTTAATTAAACAATTGTGGTATCATGGAAAAAAGTTGAATATATATTTTTCCTATAGATATTTGGTTTGGACTTTATGTGTGCCAAATGTGGTGTTATTAGCAGGGATTTTAAGGTATGGTTGCTAGGTGATCTTGTTTTGGAGCCTTCAGAAACCTTTAACTCGATTTTTTTGAAAATAACAATAGCTCATTTTTGAAAATGTTATCATTGCGACTCATTTTGCCAGCCCGGGTCACATATGTTGAACAAAGAAAACACCCAAAATACACTTTATAAGTGTTTATTTTATTGCACTCTATTTGCATCTGTAGATTTCAATTACAGACATTCTCTCAAAATGAGTCGCATGCACTTACGTACACCAAACTTTACTGTTTTAACTTTTATCTATATTCTGAAGTTTTCTCTTTTTTAAAGATCGAAGGTTTGTTCATATATCATTTGACTGATTTTAAAAACTTGGTAAACATTTATTTTTGACAGCATTTGTAGATTTAGTGATAAAAGATATCCAAAATCCCCCCTGTAAAACCGGTGACTCTAATATGTCAACAAAATTAAACAAGAATTTAGAACCTGGCTTTGTCCAATTTTCAGATTTTTGTTCTGGAAATGTATGCAAATGATTGCATATTTAATTAATTATAATGCCTCAGTTGCATATTTAAACAACATTTCAGAAAACCTTACATTCTTAATGTAATTAATCAATTGGGGAAGTATGATGATGTCTGTTAGTTACATGTTTTACCTTATTCACCTGGGGAACCATATTATGCAATAGTAGTAGCCTAATTATTTGAGTACTTTTGGAGAAGAGATGTTTGGAAAAAAGAAATGCTGAATGGTGAGATAATTTTGAAAATAAATTTATTTAAAACTATCCTTGTAAAAGGTCTGTTTTCCCAGACTCTGTTGGGACTTCATTTATGCATTCATGCACCAATAATAGCTGTTAAAGGCATAGTTCACCCAAAAATGAAAATTCTGGCATCATTTACTCACCCTCAGGTTGTTCCAAACCTGTATGAATTTCTTTCTTCTGCTGAACACAAAAGAAGACATTTTGAAGAATATGGGTAAACAGTGGATGGACCCCATTGACCTGCATAGTATGGAGGAACAAAAATACTATGGAAAGGCAACAGGAAATGCAGGAAACTCAGAGTCAGAGTACTGTATTACTGTTCTATCCACCTTGGCAGAACACGTACAGGAATTGCTAACGATAACCAAACATAATTGTTGTATGGAAAAGAGCTTTGAGGATTGAGCAACATGAGGATGATTAGATAATGATTTATGGTCACACTTTAGATTAGGGTCCAATTCTCACTATTAACTAATTATTAACTACGATTTTGCCTAAATAAACTCATTAAACTAATTACTGCTTATTAATAGTTAATAAGGTAGTTATTAAGTTTAGGTATTAGGTAGGAATCACGGGATGTAGAATATGGTCATGCAGAATAAGGCATTAATACGTGCTTTAAAAGTTCTAATAAACAGCCAATATCCTAGTAATATACATACTAATAAGCAACTAGTTAATAGTGAGAATTGGAGCCTAAACTAAAGTGTTACCTGTTTTGTTTTTACAGCAAACAGTCTGTTCTCGTTCAAAAGATTGGGTTTCGTCAGATTTTTGTCTCTTGTGATCACCAAGGCTGCATCAAAAACACAGTAAAAGCAGTTATATTGTTGAATATTATTACAATTTAAAATAGCTTTTCTATTTGAATATATTTTAAAATGTAATTTATTCCTGTGATGTCATTTGAATTTTCATCCTCCATTAGTCTTCAGCATCACTTGATCCTTCAGGAATCATTCTAGTATGCTGATTTGATGCTCAAGAAACATTTCTTATTATTACAGTTGAAAATGATTGTGCTCCTTTGTTTATGTGAAAAATGGCGTACATGTTTTTCAGGATTCTTAAATTAATAGAAAGTTAATAAGAACAGCATTTATTTTTTATAGTTTTTTGTAACAATGTAAAAGTTTTTTTCTGTCTATGTGTCCTTGATGAGTAAATTGCTTTAAAAAAAAAATCTCACTGACCTCACTTTTGAACAGTAGTGGATTATTTCTGCCACAGTGTTTTTAGACAAATTTGAAAAAGCTGCATGAAAAAATCTATGTGAGCCACATGTAGAGTCCTTGCAGAGACTTTCATTTTTGCATGCATGTGAATGAATAGACAGGCAGGCTTGTATTGGTTGTGTTGAGTCTAGTAACTAGTTGGGACTGATAACTACTCCAAGCGTCTCCCTCTGAAAGCAGAGGTATTGATTTTTGAGCGTAGCCCTCTAATTGTTCAAAGCGCTGTGGATGTGGGCTTGATTGCTTGATTGATTAGCTTCATAACTAATTTTCCCTTCGCAAAAAACGCTTCCTCCTTTCTCTGATTATTGGGCAAGTCGTTAAGAGTTTGTTGAGTCTCGTTATCACATTCATTCAGCGCTGCATGTGTCTTTCAGCTACTGTGGAAAGTCATCCGGCTGTCGGTTTTTTAACAGAATGTATACTCAAAACCACAATGTGACGGCTGCCGTGTGGCAGGGTGTCTTCTACTTTGTTCCGGGCGAGAATGAGAGACCGGATGGGCGACTCTGTTGACCCGGGAGGGTTGATTGAAAGTGTGAATAAAGATTGAGCGATGGAGGAATGACACAGAGACCTTGCCTCTAGATGCAGGGTTGAAACTGGACTGAACTGCTCTACTGAAGGCAGCTAAAGGGATTTGACTGTGGGAGATTTGTCACACTGACTGTTGCGGCAAGATCTTGTTGTTTGTCCCTCAAGTAGAGAAATTGTTTGAGAGAGAGAGAGAATGGAGACATTTTAAGTCAAGTTTTTGGGACTCTCATTTTTGGAATTCTCATTCAAAAATGTCATTACATTGATCCTAATTTAATCAGTTTAATCAAACCTGTTCAAAGGAGGGTAACCATATAGGAAGCCACCAATATAGAATTTCTGTGCAAACCTTAGTAAATCACCTTGCATGATTCATTTAAATACTCTCCTCACATAAATTTTGCGTCTGAAAGGGAAACTCCTACAAATGCATATGCAATAGAGTCAGCCGCAAAAATAACTGTGTCCATGCCCTTTCAGCGCTAATTGAAATTCTGTATTTT
>CM042250.1:39616365-39766365 GCA_023566225.1 Romanogobio albipinnatus
GAGTGGCATTCGTCCGCTGGTCACCGACCCCAACTCCAAAGACACGCAGTCCATCTGTCGCAACCACATCGTCAACATCAGCGACAGCGGACTCGTCACAATCGCTGGTCAGTGCCACTAATTTGTGCCTAGGTCTCCATTTTGTTAGAAATAGTTTCTGTACTGAAAAAAAATCGTACTGACCCCAAACTTTTGTACAGTAGCGTGTTCTCTTTTTAATGCAAATTTAATTTTTAATGCTTTTTAATTCTCTTTTTAAGTCCTCTTTTTAATGCAAAAAATACATAACATTAAGTAAAAAATATTTTTAAATAATTAGATCTCACTTTACAGATTTTAAATATGACAAAGTACTAAAAATACACATACGCTGTTTTGTAATGAGGAATGGGCCAATTGGGTTACTGACAGGTCGTATAAAGATTTCATAATAACACTCTGTCTACTGTAGGTGGGAAGTGGACAACTTATCGTTCCATGGCTGAGGAGACACTTGATGCTGCTGTAAAGGCTCATAACCTCTCATCCGGGCCCAGCAGGACGGTCGGTCTGATGCTGGAGGGTGGGAAGGACTGGACCCCCACCCTTTACATTCGCTTGGTTCAAGACTACGGCTTGGAAAATGAGGTGGGTTTTGAAGCCTAACTGCTTAGCATTCTGCCAGTCAAAGCTCTTTGGAGCATGTTCAACTGCTCCATAATGTTTCAGTCCCCCCTGATTCTGTGGGGAAGAGAAAGTCTGGCAAACCCTTGTTTGGAAGCACGAGAGCTTGATGGAGCCGTAGCGCTACCATGGATGTTGTTTTGCCAGCATATTTAAAAAGGTCAGCATGCAGATATTTTTGACAGCACTTGACCTTTGGTGAGAGATATAAAAGAAGAGTTTGAATCGATGTAAACGGGGTCGTGTTTATTTGTCAGAATGCTTAACGAAGCATAGGTGTTCATAAGCTTGTTAAAGAATTATGAAGAAAACACCTCAACATGTTTAAAATCTTAGACTAGCCTTGGTTACAGTGGGTTTCCTCTAAGGTGACTTGTGAAATTTCAGACCACCAGTTACTAGTAGTAACTACGGTTACAGTTAAAAAAAGCCCTAAGGAGTAACATTCATATTTTCTAATCTCACAGGTTGCCCAGCACTTGGCCGCCACCTATGGAGGAAGAGCGTTTGATGTAGCTAAGATGGCTCACGTGACAGGAAAGAGATGGCCCATACTGGGGAAACGCCTTGTGTCTGAATTTCCCTACATAGAGAGTGAGGTAAGCACTCTGAAACTCTAGTCAGCTTACAGCTGCAGTCCTTAACATTTTGCGCTCTAGCTGTTAATAAACAGAACTGCATGTGTCTTGCGGAAGAGCACTGCAGCCGGAGCTACTTCTCTCTGTTTATGTCTATGTCGAGTCACGCAGGGACTGTGCTCCTCCACAGCGGTTCCTACCAGACCGGTTTGAAATAGTCCCAATATAAACACTTATTATAAGTGTACCATAATGATTCAGGGTAAGACAAAAACACAGTTACGGACAGCAGCTTTAAGAATTAACCTCTAGTTGACCATTTGCTAAGCCCCACCTTTGAAACACTGCTGACCAATTCTACCGTAGCAACTGTTGACATTGGCCATTTTCTCAGACAAGCTTTTTTAATGTAAAGAGGATCTGAGTGTCAGAGTTTTGTGTTATAAACTTGCAATTGCGAGAAATAATTCAGAATTGGACTTTATAACTCGCAATTGTGACTTTGTATCATGCAATTCTGACTTTATTTCTCGCAATTGCGCCTTTTTTTATGCAATTCACCCTTCCGGTAGTTTGATTGACAGGCGATCTGACCAATCATAATCCGCCAGACAAAGCAGCCAGGAGAGTTCGTAGATTAACGTAGGTGAAAAAAAACAGGTATCCCTATATGGCCTAATGCGATCATTAAAGGCAATGTTTTAATTAAATGTGCATGTTTTGCAGGCTTGTTGTTTCAGAGCAGTTTGCATTTAGTCCAAGGGATTGTTTATGATCTACTCTTGATGAATTATGACAATGTTTACTTTAAGGTGTTTCTATAGTAATTTGTTCTGGATGGTTGTAAGAGTGCATATTTAATCTCCCTCATCTTTTTGAATAAGCAGCTGGGAGTTGTTACATCCTGATATTTCAAAATAAGAGACCCAAATGTATTTCAGACTTGTTTATAATTAAAGGGTTACTTCAGTGATTTAGCATTACGCTTTGTATTTAAACTGGGTCATTTATGCAGTAGAAATGTGAAATTATTTTTGAATTTGGTGCCTTCTAGACTGAGAAAAGACAGAAAATGTATTTTTGTCTCATGTTGATGAAAGACAACAACTCCCAGAATGCACTTGCTTCACTGCCCTACGAGGCCACTCCGTATACCGTCGTCGTTTTGATCTTCATAGTAATACAATCTTTTCGTTAAGTTAGAGAATAAACACTACAATTAAAAACTGAACGTGTCTTTTCAATAAAGTGTGAGTGAGCCGAACAAAAACTCACGGCACAGATGCAGCAGTGTCAGATTTCATTCATCACGAAGAGCTGAGCTGAGGTAACGTTAAGCGGCAGTCTGGCACGTTTTCAGATCGCATATGGAAGCTAAACTATCACAGGAAATCATTGAAAAGTTGAAACACTCACTTTACTCTGCACCGCGCACCGTTATGCATGTTCGTGCGGCCGTCTTTGTCTTACATTCTGTGCGTGAGATCTCTCCCCTATGGGTGGGTTGATAACATGCGGAACAGCTCCATCTAGTGGCTGTAGTCTTTAGCCTCTGGCCAAAAAATCCTCAGATGACGCAAAATGACGATATTGCGAGTTTTTTTTTTTTCAGAAATAAAATGCATAATTATCTCGTCTCAGGGGGATATGAGGGGGGAAAGTACCATAATTTTAATATACTACCGGGTTTCTACTGATACAAAGCCTAATGCTAAATCACTGAAGTTACCCTTTAAAGGCACTGCATTATGTGGGATATTATTACAATTTTCATTACTCAATAAATTGGCATGCATCTGGCATTTAGTTCACTGTAAACTACTGTGGCTTCTCGCTCTGTGGGCCAAAGAAAAGACTAATAGCCATTATTAATTAATTTCAATATGTAGATTTTACTAGTATCAGCACAATTATCTGTTTTTTGTCTTTTTTTAAACAAATTATTATTGTTTGAGCAAAATCCAATATTGATCTATCTCTAATCTGTATTCAAAACATATTGAATAAAACTTAAACTTGCAGTTACCCTGTTTTTCAATTAAATGTGGGTCCGTTTAATTAAGTAATAGAATCTAAGAAAAAAAGATTTATTTTGAGATTCTATGTGCTTGTTGTTTATGGAACTAAGGTATTCATTTTATTTGTGCAGGTCTTAAACATGTCTTAAATTAGATTTTTTTAAATGTGATGCTTTCTGTCTGGATTTAGGTGCAGTACGCTATAAAGGAGTATGCATGTACAGCCATCGATGTGATTGCTCGGCGAACACGACTGGGCTTTCTGAACGTACAGGCTGCAGACGAGGCTCTGCCACGTATCGTTGAGATCATGGGCAAAGAACTGCAGTGGACTGAGCAAAAAAAGAAAGTATGTCATTTATATCAGGGTATATTTCTTTAGAACACAGTCTCATCGTGCTGCTTTTTCCCCCTTCATTTTATGTGAATTCAGCAGAATCCACTTCAAATTCACATTTAGAGTGTTAATTCTAATCACAATTCAAATTCGTCCTAAACATTTTTGTGGCAATACTTAAAGGTTAGTTCACTTCAAAATGAAAATTTCCTGATGATTTACTCAGTCCGTACTTCCAACTACGCCATGGACGTGACCTTTCCAACGTGATGACGTCATACGCAGTGAAGAAGAACAACATCAAAGTCACGCATTTGAGGTTAAAAAGTATATAAATGTTTTTGTTTTTTCAGAAAATGACTGATCGTTTCAGTAGATAAGAACCTATTCCTAGGCTGGGATTGTGCAGAGCCCTCTGAAGCCCTTTGAAACTGCATTGATTTGGACCTTCAAACGGTTGGTTGCAATTGAAAACCATTATGTGAAGAAAAATCCTGAAAAATGTATCTTCGACTGAAGAAAGAAAGGCATGAACATCTTGGATGAATGTTCATTTTGAAGTGAACTAATCCTTTAAAGTGATGTATGGAATTTATCTCCTAAATTGATTATACAAACCTGCTACCCTCGCCCTGAGCACAACTTTTTTTTGTCTTGACCGCATGCTAAAGGTCTCAGCCAGGTTAATTTAGGTAACCCCTAATAATAGACTGCAGCTATTGTTAGTGTGACTCTTAAATAGTCTTTCTAACAAGGAGTCTCCACTTCAGGATAAGAACACAATTCAACTGTACAATGAACTCTTAGCACAACACCTCTAGATGACTATAGCTATTACGTCTGTGCTCACAGGAGTGTATGTGTAGTGCGTTTGTAAGGAGGTGATAGAGTTACCCCAGCTTTTGCACGTTGGTCGTGGGTTTCCTGTCTGATAAACAGAAGCACTAATAATAGCACCGATCACTGTGCAGCTTTGATACTGTTCAGTTCCCATGAGTTCAGCGCTCAGATCTGTTCACAATGCAGGTGCACCACACCCATCACACACATGAGCGGACAGCGACACAATGCTCTGCTGGGAGTCTTGATTCAGCGCAGGTATATCGCAGCTCTGCAAAGCCCAGACAGTATTTTCAGCCTGTGCACTGCAGGAATGTTAACGTATATAACACGTTTGAATTTTGGCTGAATTTAAATCATTTTTACCGCTTCAAACATTCCCAATCTCATCTAGAAATAGAAAAAAATAAAATAAAAAAAACTGTAATTTACTTTTATATGAATAATTTCATATTCCGTCCTCTCTCTGACCCTTTATTTATTTGTTGCTGTGCCTTGAAGACTTGAAATGCCCTCTTCAGATGTGAAATGAGAAACAACACTTTGACATGATGTGTGAGTTCGCTGTTGGGTACAATAGACCATTTCGGTGTTTTGTGGGCGGAGCCTACCTGGTGGCAGAAAGTGACAGTTCTGTAGTAGCAGTCAATGGAAGCTTGTTTCCACCACTGAATAAAAAAAGATAATTGCAAGGTTATATTTCACAATTCTGACTTTTTTCTCACAACTTTGAAGAAAAATCTAAATTGCCAGATATAAAAGTGATTATTCTGACCTTACATATATATTCTGACAAAAATCCATCCATCCATCCATCTTCTTCCGCTTATCCGGGGCCGGGTCGCGGGGGCAGCAGTCTAAGCAGAGATGCCCAGACTTCCCTCTCCCTAGACACTTCCTCTAGCTCTTCCGGGGGGACACCGAGGCGTTCCAAGGCCAGCCGGGAGACATAGTCCCTCCAGCGTGTCCTTGGTCTTCCCCGGGGCCTCCTCCCGGTTGGACATGCCCGAAACACCTTCCCGGGAAGGCGTTCAGGAGGCATCCGGAACAGATGCCCGAGCCACCTCAGCTGTCCCCTCTCGATGTGGAGGAGCAGCGGCTCTACTCCGAGTTCCTCCCGAGTGACTGAGCTTCTCACCCTACCTCCTGAATCCGAGGTTCCACTATCGGCCGAATTCTCCTCTCCAGTACCCTGGCATAGACTTTCCCGGGGAGGCTGAGAAGTGTGATCCCCCTATAGTTGGAACACACCCTCCGGTCCCCCTTTTTAAAAAGAGGGACCACCACCCCGGTCTGCCATCCCAGAGGCACTGTCCCCGACCGCCACGCGATGCTGCAGAGGCGTGTCAGCCAAGACAGCCCCACAACATCCAGAGACTTGAGGTACTCAGGGCGGATCTCATCCACCCCCGGTGCCTTGCCACCGAGGAGTTTCTTGACCACCTCGGTGACTTCAGTTTGGGTGATGGACGAGTCCTCCTCTGAGCCCCCAGCCTCTGCTTCCTCAATGGAAGACGTGACGGCGGGATTGAGGAGATCCTCGAAGTATTCCTTCCACCGTCCGACAACATCCCCAGTTGAGGTCAACAGCCGCCCATCGCCACTGTAAACAGCGTTGGTAGGGCACTGCTTCCCCCTCCTGAGGCGCCGGACGGTTTGCCAGAATCTCTTCGAAGCCAGCCGATAGTCCTTTTCCATGGCCTCACCGAACTCCTCCCAGGCCCGAGTTTTTGCCTCCACAACCACCCGGGCTGCAGTCCGTTTAGCCTGCCGGTACCTGTCAGCTGCCTCAGGAGTCCCACAAGCCAGCCAGGCCCGATAGGACTCCTTCTTCAGCTTGACGGCATCCCTTACTTCCGGTGTCCACCACCGGGTTCGGGGATTGTCGCCTCGACAGGCACCGGAGACCTTGCGTCCACAGCTCCGAGCAGCCGCTTTGACAATGGAGGTGGAGAACATGGTCCACTCGGACTCAATATCTCCAGCCTCCCTCGGGATCCGGTCGAAGCTCTGCCGGAGGCAGGAGTTGAAGATCTCTCTGACAGGCGACTCGGCCAAACGTTCCCAGCAGACCCTCACAGTACGTTTGGGTCTACCGAGTCTATCCAGCTTCCTCCCCCGCCATCGGATCCAACTCACCACCAGGTGGTGATCAGTTGACAGCTCCGCCCCTCTCTTCACCCGAGTGTCCAAGACATACGGCCGCAGGTCAGATGAAACGACCACGAAGTCTATCATTGACCTACGACCTAGGGTGTCCTGGTGCCATGTGCACTGATGGACACCCTTATGCTTGAACATGGTGTTCGTTATGGACAAACTGTAACTAGCACAGAAGTCCAATAACTGAACACCACTCGGGTTCAGATCAGGGGGGCCGTTCCTCCCAATCACGCCCCTCCAGGTTTCACTGTCATTGCCCACGTGGGCGTTGAAGTCCCCCAGTAGAACGACGGAGTCCCCAGTCGGAGCACTCTCCAGCACCCCTCCCAGGGACACCAAGAAGGTCGGGTACTCTGCACTGCTGTTTGGCCCGTAGGCACACACAACAGTGAGAGACATATCCCCGAGCCGAAGCCGCAGGGAAACGACCCTCTCGTTCACCGGGGTAAACTCCAACACATGGCGGCAGAGCTGGGGGGCTATAAGCAAACCCACACCAGCCCGCCGCCTCTCACCATGGGCAACTCCAGAGTGGTGAAGAGTCCATCCCCTCTCGAGAAGTGTGGTTCCAGAGCCCAAGCCGTGCGTGGAGGTGATACCGACTATCTCTAGTCGGAACCTCTCAACCTCACGCACAATCTCAGGCTCCTTCCCCACCAGCGAGGTGACATTCCATGTCCCAGGAGCTAGTTTCCGTGTCCAGGGATCGGGTCGTCTAGGCCCCCGCCTTCGACTGCTGCCCGATTCGCTTTGCACCGGCCCCTTACGGTCCCTCCCGTGAGTGGTGGGCCCACGGGAAGGTGCCCCCACGTCGCTCCTTTGGGCTGAGCCCGGCCGGACCCCGTGGGGGAAGGCCCGGCCACCAGGCACTCGCATACGAGCCCCAACCCCAGGCCTGGCTCCAGGGTGGGGCCCCGGCTGTGCCATACCGGGCGACGTCACGGTCCTCCTTTTTTTTGGCATCATAAGGGTTTTTGAACTGCTCTTAGTCTGACCCGTCACCTAGGACCTGTTTGCCTTGGGAGACCCTACCAGGGGCATATAGCCCCGGACAACGTAGCTCCTAGGGTCATTCGGGTACTCAAACCCCTCCACCACGTTAAGGTGGCAGTTCATGGAGGAGTCTGACAAAAATATAAGTTATAAAGTCAGAATTTAGAGATATTAACTCGCATTTGCGAGGGAAGAAAGTCTGGCCCTAATACATTATGCCCTCTATGAACTCTATACAGTAGGTAAATATTATGTAGATCTATAGTTTACATCAAATTCATAATTTAATATTAGACTAATCATCACAGGTTTCATAAGTCCAGGATGTCTGTTAATGGCTTGCAACCATAAACATCTGCATTTAGCATCAAAGGACATCTTCGACAATGGTATTCTATAAAAATGTATACTTAAATTCCAATTCTGACATCTAAAGGCACAACATTCTTATTCTGTGGATCGCATCTATTTTCCTTCACTTATTTCCTCTATTTTTCTGCCATTATAGTGCAGTGTAAGTGCACACACAACCTCAGTGAGGTAACTGTGTCCTCTACTCCCAAATCGTCGATATAGTTTGTAACTTCTCCATCCTTCTATAACAGCCTATTTGCAAAGCATGTATTATACAGGTTCACAAGATAATCTGTGCTGACATGTGTCAGGATTATGTTCTGTTCAGTGCGTTTTAGTTCTGTGACCTAGGCTGAATCCAAAATCGTCCCTTATACCCTTAAATAGGGCACTATTTGAGGGGACAGCCATTTGTAGTGGTATCCGAAACCATAGTGGACGTTATTGAGTGCACTCATTCTATCCCACATTGCACCGCAATAGCAAGTGTACAGCCGATGTACACACAACGGCTGTCCGAATTCACTCAATCGTTTTCATTCACTCCTTCAAGTGAACTGTATTAGTGGACTAACGTAGGGAATAGTGATTGAGGGTTTAGGGGGCGAATTCGGATTCAGTCCTAGTCTACGTTCACACTGTCAGTCCAAATCTGATTATTTGTGTATCTGATTGGAATCTGATCTAAAATTATTGACTGTCCATATTGTGTATCGCAACTGTTCAGATCCGATTTGTGTGTCCATGCTGCTTTCGTTTTCTGGGATATTTGAATTGGTTTCTATGGCAATGTCGTTGCGTTGGTAGGTATACGCCAAAAACAGCAACGGCAAACGCAACATAAAGGGGTTTGCAATACAAGGGGTGTGAAAATGTGTAGCCGCCGTGGTGGACTACTGCGTCTTCTGAGGTAATGGTAGAACCATAGGAGGCTGGTATGCGTGGCTTTATTCTGTGCTGTCGTCTCCACCGGTTTCAAAACTCCGTTATAATGTCATTTTCTGCTCATCCGACACTTTGCAACAACACAACCTTGCTACTGCAATTGACTTTCAACATGTTTCTTATAACAATGTCTAAAATATACATTTTACATGGCGTGAGAAAGTCACATAAACCATGTGAAATCCGATCAGAGTGGTCAGACTGAAACGGATTTCCAGAAATGCGATTTGAATAGTATTTCAAACCACATACACTATATTGCCAAAGGTTTTGGGACGCCTGCCTTTACATGCACATGAACTTTAATGACATCCTATTCTTAATCTGTAGGGTTTAATTTGGAGTTGGCCCACCCTTTGCAGCTATAACAGCTTCAACTCTGCTGGGAAGGCTTTCCACAAGGTTTAGGAGTGCGTTTATATACACTCACCTAAAGGATTATTAGGAACACAATACTAATAATACTGTGTTTGACCCCCTTTCTCCTTCAGAACTGCCTTAATTCTACGTGGCATTGATTCAACAAGGTGCTGAAAGCATTCTTTAGAAATGTTGGCCCATATTGATAGGATAGCATCTTGCAGTTGATGGAGATTTGTGGGATGCACATCCAGGGCACGAAGCTCCCGTTCCACCACATCCCAAAGATGCTCTATTTGGTTGAGATCTGGTGACTGTGGGGGCCATTTTAGTACAGTGAACTCATTGTCATGTTCAAGAAACCAATTTGAAATGATTCGAGCTTTGTGACATGGTGCATTATCCTGCTGGAAGTAGCCATCAGAGGATGGGTACATGGTGGTCATAAAGGGATGGACATGGTCAGAAACAATGCTCAGGTAGGCCGTGGCATTTAAACGATGCCTAATTGACACTAAGGGGCCTAAAGTGTGCCAAGAAAACATCCCCCACACCATTACACCACCACCACCAGCCTGCACAGTGGTAACAAGGCATGATGGATCCATGTTCTCATTCTGTTTACGCCAAATTCTGACTCTACAATCTCAATCCAGTCTTCAACTGTCCAATTTTGGTGAGCTTGTGCAAATTGTAGCCTCTTTTTCCTATTTGTAGTGGAGATGAGTGGTACCCAATGGGGTCTTCTGCTGTTGTAGCCTATCCGCCTCAAGGTTGTGTGTGTTGTGGATTCACAAATGCTTTGTTGCATACCTCGGTTGTAACGAGTGGTTATTTCAGTCAAAGTTGCTCTTCTATCAGCTTGAATCAGTCGGCCCATTCTCCTCTGACCTCTAGCATCAACAAGGCACTTTCGTCCACAGGACTGCCGCATACTGGATGTTTTTCCCTTTTCACACGATTCTTTGTAAACCCTAGAAATGGTTGTGCGTGAAAATCCCAGTAACTGAGCAGATTGTGAAATACTCAGACCGGCCCGTCTGGCACCAACAACCATGCCACGCTCAAAATTGCTTAGATCACCTTTCTTTCCCATTCTGACATTCGGTTTGGAGTTCAGGAGATTGTCTTGACCAGGACCACACCCCTAAATGCATTGAAGCAACTGCCATGTGATTGGTTGATTAGATAATTGCATTAATGAGAAATTGAACAAGTGTTCCTAATAATCCTTTAGGTGAGTGTAAATTTATATACATTTTTGACCATTCTTCTAGAAGCACATTTGTGAGATCAGGCACTGATGTTGGACGAGAAGGGCAGACTTGCAGTCTCCGCTCTAATTCATCCCAAAGGTGTTCTATCGGTTTGAGATCAGGACTCTGTGCAGGCCAGTCAAGTTCCTCCACACCAAACTCACTCATCCATGTCTTTATGGACCTTGCTTTATGCACTGGTGCGCAGTCATGTTGGAACAGGAAGGGGCCATCCCCATATTGTTCCCACAAAGTTGGGAGCATGAAATTGTCCAAAATGTCTTGGTATGCTGAAGCATTAAGAGTTCCTTTCACTGGAACTAAGGGGCCAAGCCCAAACCCCTGACAACAACCCCACACCAAACTTTACACTTGGCACAATGCAGTCAGGCAAGTACCGTTCTCCTGGCAACCGCCAAACCCAGACTCGCCATCAGATTGCCAGACAGAGAAGCATGATTCGTCACTCCAGAGAACACGTCTCCACTGCTCTAGAGTCCAGTGGCAGCGTGCTTTACACCACTGCATCCGACGCTTTGCATTGCACTTGGTGATGGAAGGCTTGGATGCAGCTGCTCGACCATGGAAACCCATTCCATGAAGCTCTCTACGCACTGTTCTTGAGCTAATCTGACCACACGAAGTTTGGAGGTCTCTAGCTATTGACCGTGACAGTTGACCATGGAATATTTAGTTGTGAAGAAATTTCACGAATGGACTTGCACAGGTGGCAACCTATCACAGTACCACGCTTGAATTCACTGAGCTCCTGAGAGCGACCCATTCTTTCACAAATGTTTGTAGAAGCAATCTGCATGCCTAGGTGCTAGGTGATTTTAAACACCTGTGGCCATGGAAGTGATTGGAACAGCTGAATTAAATGATTTGGAGGGGTGTCCCAATACTTTTGGCACATTTCATGTGATTTTTATTGCCGTTTACACTCGCTAAATCTTATCGTATTTCAATCGGAAACGCAAAAAAAATCGGATTCGGACTGACAGTCTGAATGTAGCCCTAGTTTCCTATTCTGTGTCTATTTCATTCTGTTCACCTGGTGTTCATTGATCTCATTAGTCCCCCTTGTTTACTCTGATATACTGTTTTGTTCAGTTCTTTGTCCTGTCTTGTCAGTATTTTCGTGGTTGTATTATTCTGTTTCCTGAGTTGTCCTTTCCTGTTGGATTTATTGGATTCAAATTAACTGTTAATAAACTGTGCCACTCAAACTGTTACGATCAGACTGAAATGATCAGGGGAAATAAATAATGCATTAAAATCTATTTTATCCATTTGATCCTTTGGAAAGTTATGCAGAGTGTGTTTTTGTTTGTCTATAGGAAGAACTGGAGGCAGCACAGAAGTTCCTGCACTTGGAGATGGGTTATAAAGCTCGCTCTGAGCAGCTCAGCAAGACTACAGAGATCTCACTTACTGGCCAAGAGGTGGCAAGGTATAGTGTGTGTACGTGCGTGCGTGCGTGCGTGTGTGTAAGTAAGTGTATACAAGAGCCTACATCTCCCACTCTCCTAATATTGTCTTTATTATGTAAAACAGGTTTAAGAAGCGCTTTTACAAATTTGATAAGGAGAGTAAAGGCTTTATCACAACACTGGATGTTCAGCAAGTGCTAGAGGTGAGATATAATCTAAATGTAACAACCATATTCTACATCTAGCATTTTTTGTTTACATATAACCTTGTTTCCCTGAAGTCCATAATGTTAGTCAAGGTTTTTTGCACCCTTTCTTTTATCAGTTTTTGATACTGTTCCTTTAAAACCTGTTAACTCTCACTGGCCCACCGGTGGGCCCATTTGCCACTGCATGTTTAAAACAATTATATCCTATATTTATCCTGATCTAATGTTGAAAAATGATATATAATTCGAAAGCTTACGAACTCAAGATTTGAAATTGGACCTTGCGTTACCATGGAAACGGTACTCTAAATTATTCTAGTGGGCTCCTCCCCTAGTGGGCGTCGTCGTGTTTCAGATAACAAGATTTATTTGAACTACTTTATAATAAAAAACCTTTTCTAATCTGGACAAAACACGTATCGTCGGAAAGGTCTGAGTCTCATATTCTATATCTGGGGTTCTATATCTGCCAACTGTTTTGTGATATTTGGACCAAAATATATGCATTTGTTAACAGGAGATTGCATAAAAATAATCAACGGAATGTGGATGACACCCGGTGGCTATTTGTGGTACAGCGCCTAAACAAAATCTCATGGGAACTTCAATTTTGTGATAACTTCAAATTTGGAACACAAATTGGTTAGACATATGGCTTAGATTTGATAATAATTTTAGAGTACAAATTATTTTGTAACATACGTATATATTTTATATAAAATATTTAGTACAGTACATTTGATTTACAGTCAATTTAAACTTCCATAACTTTTTCATACTTTCATTTGAAGTGATTTCACTTGAGCAATTATCTGCTGACTGTCTTCTTTAAAATGAGACCAAACTTATGTCTATATTCCAAAGCATTCTTGAATTGCAACCATTTAAGTTTGGCTAGTATATTTATATGTATATTTTCAAAAAGGGGGGTGACAGTTAACAGGTTAAAACTTTGATTACTTTATTCAATGTCTGTAGGTAGTATTTCTTCCCTGAATACTACTGTTAGACCTACCTGACAAACTTCAAGCACTGTGTATTTTATTTGTATGTTTGTCCCATAGTATTTATTTGTTTTTATTATTATTTCTTATTTACTGACTGTTAGATTTTACTCAACTAATTCTATTGTAGATTTAGCCGACTAAAACCATTCAAATGACTAAAATATGAATAAAACTAAATGGCATTTTAGTCAAAAGACTATGACTAAAACTAAATCAAAATTTGCTGTCAAAATTAACATTGCATCAATGTATCCTAAAAAATTTTTTTTATCACATATCCACAGAAATATTAAGCAGCAAACTGCTTAGAATATAACAAATAATAAAATATAACACCATAATAATATTTCACAATATTACAGTTTTTACTGTATTTTTGATTAAATAAATGGTGAGCACAAGTGCCTTCTTTCAAAAATATTACAAATATTAGTGATTCTAAAGTCTAGTGTGTTTCTTTTGGATTATCACAAGGCCACACATGCATTTAAACTACTAGATGACCTGTACTTAAACATCTTCCGCTCCACCACTGTGAGTGATAAGTGGAATGGAGAGCTACAGTTTCACTGGAATGCTGCGGGAGAAACGAAGCATGTGTTTGCATTTATCACCAAAAACCCAAAATTGCTTATTAGCCTTCATTCTCTCAGCTCTCATTGTCTCTGGTTCTCATGCAGTCCATTTTCTTTAAGCCTGACTCTGATGTCTCTTAGATACTGATTCTATCACTGTTTTGTGTTCTTTTAGAAACTCAGCATTCAGATTGATGAGAACGCCCTCCACGAGATCCTCAACGAGGTGGACCTCAACAAAAACGGACAAGTGGAACTGGATGAGTTCTTACAGGTATGAACCCTTAGAAGCCGTAATAACAGCTATTTATAGACTACAGGTTGTCTTGGTGTCGCTCTGCTTTTCAGGTAGGATTTGTAGTTGTAGGTGTGAAATCCTCCAAAATAAAAGTGCTTGTTATCTACATGTCAGAACATCCATGTTTTGTCATAATCCGATGGGTTCACAGTGATTAGTAGCTCTGAAATGTCATACCTACGTCAGAATGAGTATGAAGAGTTTCAGTTAATTAATAATGAGCAGCACCATTCTGTACTTTTTACCATAGTGAAACATCAATTAGTTCAATATATATATATGGATCAGGAGAAAGGTGTTAAAAGTAATAATCACCCTTTCTGGGGTTTGAACCAGTAACCTTTAAAGGGATAGTTGACCCAAAAATGAAAATCCTCTCATCACTTACTCTCATGCCATCCCTGAAGTATATTACTTTCTTTCTTCAGATAAACACAAAGAAAGATTTTTAAGAAAGTAATTCGTCTTGGTGAGTCCATATAATGCAAGTGAATGGGTGCAGCTCGTTTGACGCTTACAAAAGCACACACAGTGATTGTGACTGTTATCCATATGACTTCAGTGGATCAAGCAATGTCTTCTGTTTGAAGGAGAACTATAGAAAATACTTTTATACATTTTGTTAAATTATAAATCAATGCTTCTGGTCTACTGTCATTTGAGAGATCACACGAGGGACGTTGGGACACGTGACGTAAGTGTGTTGTGAAGCTTGGCGAGAAGTAATGCTAAAGCACAGAGGTCCGGTTGGGTAACAAATCAGGGGCACGTTCAAGCTCAAACCGGTGGGCAACATTTCGCTACGGTTTCCGGGTTGAAAGTCATGTTTCCTGGAAACAGTGTGCAACAGGGTTTGAGATACGTTTTCTCTTGTTTGGTGGTTGTGTCAAAAATGTCAGCCCAATCAGCAGCACGTGTATATAAACCATGTTTATTAAAGATACACAATAGGTCCAAGTCCGCTGCAGCTCGGTATATGCAACAATTAAAGATATTAGAAGACATGTTTTTCTTTTCATCCTGAAATGCGAGGCAAATGTTGGATCACAATAATTAGGAACCACAGTTTCCACAAATCTCTTCACTCTTCACTCTGACTGTAACATCGAGCATGTTTTGCAGTATTAAACATGTATTTATACCGATTTCATCAGGCTCCGAAAATTATTCAAAAAGAACACAAAGTATGGCCTTCTCAGCTGCCATAGTTGCAACTCTTGCGTCATCAAAACAGGGTGTTCAACGCACCACCGTTTCTGTTTAAAAAACGTTTAGCAAAAATCGTGTCTCTGTTAGGACCCAGAGCGATCCCATTGGCTCAAATTACTTTTAATAGGTACTCTATTTAGTGACTGATTACAATTCCTACAAAATCATGTTATGATAAATGCTGTTTGAACAATGTTGTAATGGGAGGGAGGGAGGACCCAATTTGTCATGACTTCACATCGCACTTACGTCACTTGTCACAACGTCCCCCTGTGATTGCTCGGATAACAGTAGACAGGAAGCATTTATTTATAGTTTAAAAAGTTAAAAAATATTAGTATTTTTCTAATGCAGCACAACTGTTTTCAGCATTGAAAGGTTTCCTGAGCATATTAGAATGATTTCTGAAGGATCATGTGACACTGAAGACTCAAGTAATGAAGTCTCAAGAAAAAAATACATTTTAAAACATATTAAAATAGAACATTTTAAACTGTAGTATATAAATGCAAAATATTTTGTAGCATAAGTCGGCATGTTGCGATAGTCTTTTCTTCCCTATTGTTGCAGTCAAACAGCTTCTCAAACAAGAAAAAAATGTAGGGCGGGGCTTGATTATGTCCATTATGTCCATTTTATGTTCAAAATGGATTGAATGGTTGTGGTTTGCTATTGCTGTGATGTCATGTGAGTGACAGGTTGTCCCGCCCTCACTTCAGTAAACACGTCAGAGAAGATTAAAGATTATGAGCACATGAACTTTTCAATGGAGGTGTATTTAAAATCAGTAAATAGTGCCTTTTAACCTTAAAGGAACACGCCACTATTTTTGAAAATAGGCTCATTTTCCAACCCTCCTAGAGTTAAACAGTTGAGTTTTACCGTTTTTGAATCCATTCAGCCGATCTCTGGGTCTGGCGGTAGCACTTTTAGCATAGCTTAGCATAGATCATTGAATCTGATTATACCGTTAGCATCTCGCTCAAAAATCACCAAAGAGTTTCGATATTTTTCCTTTTTAAAACTTGACTCTTCTCTAGTTGCATCATGTACTAAGACCGACGGAAAATGAAAAATGTTCTAGGCCGATATGGCTAGGAACTAGACTCTCATTCCTGCGTAATAATCAAGGAACTTTGCTGCCATGGGTGCAGCAGACGCAATGATATTACGCAGCGCATGAAAAAAGGCTAACTTCCGTCAACATAACAATCAGATTCAATGATCTATGCTAAGCTATGCTAAAAGTGCTACTGCCAGACCCGAAGATCGTCTGAATGGATTCGAAAACGGTAAAACTCAACTTGTTAACTCTAGGGGAGTTGGAAAATGAGCCTGTTTTCAAAAATAGTGACGTGTTCCTTTAATGTCTCTGTCTGTAACCATTAAGCTACCATCACCTGTTTGATTGTGCCTCTGTTTGGTTCAGCTCATGAGTGCTGTCCAGAGAGGCCAAATCTCTGACAGTCGTCTGGCTATCCTGATGAAGACGGCCGAGGAGGGGCTGGATCTGAGAGGACCCGTCACGGTCGACCGCAGCGGAGGCGGCGTTTGAATCCCAGCTACAAACCAAAAGATCCACCAGACAACAACTCCCACCGCAAAGTTGGATAAACACCAAAAAGCTCTGACCGCTGTGTGCCCACGCCGGTCAGATCACAAGCACATCCTCTCAAGTCATTAACTCACCCAACCATCTGGCTGCCTTTGACTACACTCGTTTTTTGTAAAGCTTTTGTTTTGGCATGCTTATTTCAATTTATTTTGAATGAAAAAGATATTATTAGAGCAGAATATATTCTTTAAAAATATTTCAAAGTGTTGAGAGTATATATTTTTATCTGATGCATGCAGTGCCATGTTGTGTGACCAGGAACGCATGAATAGATTGTCTGCTTAAAGAGACAGTTCACCCAAAAATGAAAATTAGCCCATGATTTACTCACCCTCAGACAAATAAAAGTCCTGGCTAATCCAAGCATTATATTGGCAGTGAACTGTTGTCTCATTTATTAAGTCCATAAAAGTGCATCTATCAATCATATAACTGCTCCACACGGCTCCGGGGGGTTAATAAAGGCCTTCTGAAGCGAAGTGGCGCATTGTGTAAGAAAAATATTCATATTTAAAACTTTATAGACTAAAATAACTAACTTTTTTGGTTACTCTTTTGCCGTCGAATTGCGTACGGCTTTCTGCCGGAAGTTGGTTATTTTAGTCTATAAAGTTTAAAATATGGATATTTTTCTTACACAAACGCGCCACTTCGCTTCAGAAGGCCTTTATTAACCCTGGAGGCATATGGAGCAGTTATATGATGAAATAGATGCACTTTTTTGGACTTCATAAACGACAACAGTTCACCGCCATTATAATGCTTGGATTAGCCAGGATTTTTTTTAATATAACTCCGATTTTATTCTGAAAGAAGAATGTCATATACACCTAGGATGACTTGAGGGTGAGTAAATCATGGGCTAATTTTAATTTTTGGGTGAACTAACCCTTTAATGTTTCTCTGAGCAGCTTTATGCTGTGAGCTTTCTGTTGTGCCATTTTATTAATGCAGATTATTTGCTACAGAACACCGTGAGAGTCAAGGGCTCCTGGTGTCTTCTGAGGTAAATGATGCACTATATGTGAATTTTGCTGTTTTACGCTGCATATTGCAAAATTTTCACAGTTCTGAACTACTGTTATTTCAATCATTTCAAGTCGTTATTTATTCCTGTCTCAAACATTTTTAATTAATGACATTATGTTGAATGCATGCAATTGTATCACTGTATACAGATCAGTTATTTTAATGAGTCTTAATCAGGTTGTGTAACAGTGTTTTGGGACTTTGCATTGGCTTTGGTTCAACGAGGGTATTTACAGATTATAATGAAATGTAAGAGCACTTGTTTGAATGTTGAACGTTTTATCCCTTATTCAAATTTACGAACAGTTGAAACTCCACTTTAGAATGCTTCTCATAAAACCTTGCCTGTAAAAGTAATTGGTTATCCGTTAATTGGTTATCCAAAGTCTTATAACTGTAAAGTTGATGTAGAGGATAACAGGGAATGTACTTAATGTGCCTTTCTACTTAAAGGGATAGTTTATTCTGTCATTTACTCACCCTCATGTTGTTCTAAACCTGTATGATTTTCTTTCTTCTGCAGAACATAAAAAATATATATATTTTGAAGATGTTGGTAGCCAAATAGTTTCCATTGACTTCCATTGTATGGAAAAGAAACATTCCTCGAAATATCTTCTTTCATGTTCCACAGAAGAAAGAAAGGCATACAGGCTTGAAACAATAGGAGTAAACTGATGACTATCCCTTAAAAGATGACACTTAATGAACTTCGTATGTCGAAACGCACACTCTGACACACACACTAACAGAGCGCAATCTTTTACTTGACTATGTATTTTTGTGGTTTAACATGCTTATGTATTTTTATATTTAGATGTTTATGTTCAGACTTCAGATGGAAACTGCTTTTAAATGAATTTGGATGCTTTAAGCTTGATTTAAAAGAAATGTTTTGTACAATGAAGCTGCTCCTGTTTTGTAATCTGCTTTGGTTTGTTATCATGCAATGAACTCTTTAAATCCATCACGATATGTTTGGGGGTTTTCAGCTAAAAGAAGACAACAGAGATCTTCTAAGATCCGTGTTGTCTATCAGGTTTGACAGCTTTTGCATATGAGAGCTGGAGCAGTTCAACTAATTTATTGTTTCTCCCGACAGGATGTAATTTCAGACTGATCCTGAATAAAAGAAATTCATATTGTATGAAAAATGTACAGTAAATCAATCTTCAAAGCCTAAAAAAAACAATTATGTAATTAAATGTATCTGGTTGCCTTCTGCATTGTTTTGACGTGCCTTTATTATGTGAGCGACGGCTCAGTGACTTCATATTTCTCACATAATGTTTGTGGCAGTTGAAGCATGTAATGTCTCCTTCTCACGTAAGCATGCACATACACTGTTTCCTTCCCCCAGCCATTCATTTTAATGGAAGATGTCAACTAATTGACTCTAAAGCCACCACTATATGTCTGTAAAATAGCTGATTAATAGGTGTCTGAGCCAGGAAGGCCTTTCAGGAGCAGGGCATCTCGTCATACGCCTAATCCCTGTATAGACGGTGTGAGGCGAGTGCGGCCCATTCCTGTGTGATCGGCACCTAGCAAAATGCAATTAAACTAGCATCCCAGGTCTGCAGCTATGTCTAATCCTCATTTCAGATGGTGTCGGAATAGCCCTGTGAATCCGATATAATTACACTGCATGCATATTAAATCAAGCAGAGGTCCAAGTACCTTAAAGGGATAGGCCACCCAAACATGAAATCAAAAATGACATTATTTACACCTCATGCCGTTCCAAACCTGTATGACTTTCTTTTTTTTGAGTGGAACATAAAAGAGGATATGTTGAAGAGTGTTGGTAACCAAACTATTTTGTTTCCCAGTCCCATTATATAAAGGGGTGTATTAAAGGGTATAACACATATAGTTCTCGTGTTAATCTTGAGTACCTAGAGACACCCGAGCTCGTGCAGTGGGCTCGCGCGCGCGCACACAATCCCACATCGCATTATCACTGGATAACTTTAGATTCACTATTCGTGTTTACACTTACGTACAGATTGCCAGCAAAACACAGACATTTGATGCAGTTTCACTCACCGCCTGTGGTTTCGACTCATGAACAAACTTTTCCTTAACGCTGGGTTATTTGGGAAGCTGAACAAGGTTATATTTCCCTCACAACCAAAACAGACTTCTTTAGTGTTGGTCTAAAAACAAAACAACTGGCTCTGGTTGACATGCGCACTTGTTCATCCGGGAGAAGTGCCCATACAAGCATTTCCACCCTTTATGCCGTCATACAGCGCCATACTCGGAAAAAACTTTCCGAGACTTGTTTGAATCCTGAAGGAGTGTATTTGGTTCAGAAATATATCATACGTCCAACTCGTTTTTTGACATTTTGGCCATGTTTAGCATGAGAATCCAACTCTTTAACAGTGTAAATTAGTCAGAATGCATGAAATAGTATTAGAGCAAAGTACACTGAAAAAAATCATTATGGCCCGATTAAATTAAGCATAATTAATTTGTGCTCGTATAAAAAATTTAAATGTAGTTTTTTGATTTTAATTTAAAAAAATGTATTGGTTTTATGGGAATTGCATGTGTTTTTGTTTAAATTAAGATAAAATAAATTGATTGCGACCATTTACGATAAAAACATTTAGTAAATACATACATACTTTGATGCCATACATACTTTGATGCCATACATTCCTGCTGTCTTCCGTCAGAGCTGCTCCCGTGAGTTTTGTGGTCTGAGCACGACTCAAATGCTCCGCTATCACTCAGGTATTAAAGGTCCCGTTCTTCGTGTTTTTTGAAGCTTTGATTGTGTTTACAGTGTGCAATATAACATGTGTTCATGTTTCGCGTGTAAAAAAACAGTATTTTTCACACAATTTACTTATCTGTACACCGCTGTTTTCACTGTCCTAAAAACGGGTTGAGTTCCTTGTTCTATGAAGTCCCTCCTTCAGAAATACGTAAAGAGTTCTGATTGTGCCAGCGGTTCCTGTGTTGTGATTCGACAGCAGCTTAGCGCATGTTGCACGGAAAGGTCACGCCTCTTAACGGGAGATGTATGCGCTCAATGATCTCTACAGCGTCCCTGGCAAAGCCAAACAAAGGTGATTTGACTCCGGGATGAAAATAACAGCGTCTCGACGACATGGCGACAAACACACTCAAACGCAGCACTTCCTTTTCTCCACGCGACCGTCCTCTTCTCCACGTGGGACAGCAACAAGACCACGCCCCCTTTTTCGCGTATTCTTGTGGGCGGAGGTTAGTCTGTTCTACTGTTCTACTGACGTCATTTATGAAGGAAGTACCAGGATGTAGTCCAAGCCGGTTGTTCGCTGTAGGCTTTGAAAGGGAACTTCTGTTAAATAAAATATCTCGCTTGGCATTGAACTTTGAGCTTTATAATGTTACAGGTATTATTTATGCTCTAACAGCAACATTACACACTAACTAAAGTTTGAACAGTGGGATCACGAAGAAGGGGACCTTTAAAGTCACTGTCGATAGACCGCGTTGCACGTTCATAAAGACAGTAGGCTACGAGACGATATTGTTAAACTCTAAACTGCTGTGTGAAAAGGATATTTCGACACTCAGATTCTCAAATCATTCTCAAAACTGGCCTTGGTAAAATAATAATACGGAGTGTCTATTGACACCAAGTGAAAATAGCGTGCTTTGTTGGCAAGTGCTATTCGCACTAGCGCAGTAGCTCCACCTAACAATGCCTGGTTGGGTCAAATAAGATTTTAGTAAAGCGTAAGGTTTGAGGATCTTGGTTTTGACGCGATCGACCCGGATTCGAATCCGCCTTTTGCAGAGCTCGCTCTTATCCCTTTTCCCATCCCATATCACATCGGAAAGGCATTTACTTAAAAAAAAAAGAAAAGAAAATGTTCTAAAAGTGGGAATAAAGTGTCTAATGAAATGTTTAATAATAATAAAAGCATGTAGGGTTAGGGATAGGTGTTGGGAGAGCTTTTATTGTCCCATTAAGGCGGCATCCATTTAATAATTGTAATAAATAGAATAATTTACACTCTATGTTATTATTGCATCCTGTTAATGGGATGCAATAATTAAAAGGATTACCAGTTCTTTGTAGCCTAGAAATCTAGACGCAAAATTTGCAGCCAATGAGCCTAACAACTCTCCGTTGGCTTGCGAGCTGGAAAAACCAAACTCCAGTCCAGCCAATCACATCGTGTTTAGAGTCGGTGGGCGGGCTTAACATAATGACGGCAGAGTTGCGATGGTTCCGCGTGCTACTTGTAAACAAAGAAGCTGGCGAACAGCGCTCTTTCGAATCGAATTTGGCCGTGACTCTCGAAGACTTGGAGTTAAAGGGTTAGTTCACCCAAAAATGAAAATTCTGTCATTAATTACTCACCCTCATGTCGTTCGACACCCGTAAGACATTTGTTCATCTTCGGAACACAAATGAAGATATTTTTGTTGAAAGCTGATGGCTGAGAAAGGCCTCCATTGACATTCAGTACATTTACACTCACAAGACCCATAAAAGGCACTAAAAACGTCGTTACAAAGTCCATCTCACTACAGTGGCTCTACAATAATTTTACGAAGCAACGATAGTAGTTTTTGAGCGGAAAAAAAAATCAAAATAACGACTTTATTCTACAAGTTCTTGTCTTCCTTGTCTGTCTCTGCCGTGAACTCACGAAGCACCACGACGCATGCGCGAGAATATCACGCAGAACCAGCATTCGGACACGTGACCCAGAAGCGAGGAGATTTGTTTACAACGAGCAGAGGAAGACGCGCCGTATCTAAGCTGTTGAATTCTACATTGATCGTGCTTTAGGTCTCGGCGTAGGGCTCAAAATGGGACTAAAGTGTTTATTTCATGGATTCCCGAACGCCGGCGCTACGTCATATTCTCGCGCATGCGCCGTGGTGCTTCGTGAGTTCACGGTCGAGGACAACAAGGAAGACAAGAACTTGTCTTTTCGCTCAAAAACTACTATCGTCGCTTGGTAAAATTATTGTAGAACCACTGTAGTGAGATGGACTTTGTAACAACGTTTTTAGTGCCTTTTATGGGTCTTGTGAGTGTAAATGTACTGAATCCCTATGGAGGCCTTTCTCAGCCATCAGCTTTCAACAAAAATATCTTCATTTGTGTTCCGAAGATGAACGAATGTCTTACGGGTGTCGAACGACATGAGGGTGAGTAATTAATGACATCATTTTCATTTTTGGGTGAACTAACCCTTTAAGCTTTTCTTTGAGAAAAGAACAAAAAACGGCACTGAAGTCATTCTTAAGAAAGGAAGATGTGTTCAGAGTTTTGCCGACCTGATACAGCAAAAGTTTAATCTATCAACTAGCTTCGCTTCACCTTCTTCGTTGCTCTGGTTGGTTGTAGCGCTAGCCTATTGCGTGCAGAGGGAATTTGAAAGACAACCGTTTATCCCGCCCCTCGGATTGAGCCCTGCCAATGGTGTGTTCCCAGACCCAACATCTGGATGTGGGTCTGGCTTGTCAGGTTAAGTTCTTTGAACATTTTGCAAAGAACTGCTACTTTTATATGGTGTAAATAGCCGCTGCTGCCATAATAATAATTATAATAAAATAACAAAGTCTATCTCCAAAAACATGCATTATACTGACGTTATCAAAGACTTTTCAGCTAGAAAAACAAGGGGAAAAAACATTTCTAAAGTTATGTAATTTGAATTTATTCATACATGAGCACAAATTGAAATATGTATAATGCCTAATGACATTTTTATAAGGGGGTAGGGCCAGTAGCCCAGGGGCCACTGGTTATCTAAACCATTATGGGATTATATGGACAAAAAAATATAATGGAAGTCAAAGGGAACCTAAAAGATTTGGTTGCCAACATTCTTTTGTGTCCTGCAGAAAAAAGAAATGCATACGGGTTTGACACTAAAGTGGAGTAAACAATGACAGAACTTTTTTTGGGTGAACTATCCCTTCAAGGTCATTTTTAAAACGAATGTCTTCATAATACGATAACAGGTCCCACTTTATATTACGTGTCTTTACGTGTAATTACACCATTAAACCTAACCTTACCCTTTAAAGAGGATCAAACTTAGTGCACTTATAATAAACAGAACATTATCGTCCGCTGGTATGGACGCTAATAGTTATCGTTATTGTTATCTTTACAGTTATCGTTCTTGATGTGAACGGGCCTTAACTATATTACTCAGTACTTAATATAATAGGGCACCTTAAAATAAAGGGGCCATTTACACAACACCATTCTACTAACATCAACTAAAAACTGAAAACTTTTTTGGCCTTTCATTTACACCACAATGGCGTATTGGGGTCCTGAAAACGCAGACTTTTGAAAACAGGTTTCAAAGTCATACCATTATATATATGTTTTGTATTACGTGTTAAGTCTAAAGGTAGTGTTTTGAAATAGGCTACAACAAAATTAGTACATTGTACCTAACATTTATGTAAGCACATAGTAGTTAAAGACACCTAATATAAAGTGTGACCCAATAACATTTTGATGTACTGAATGTATGGATTTCAGACAACACCTCAAGTTTTTCAACAATATGAAGAAATGTTACATGATAGAATCATGGACATTTAGAAAAGCCCAGAAGATATTGGTTTTATTAACGCTGTAATGTGACTGCGGAGGTGCCCTGTTACTGCCAGAGACTGGAGGATTCCCTTTGTCGGCATGCCAACGAGGTGATGCACAGCACAACAATGAAACAAAGCATCGTGGGATGTGGAGGAATTTGCAACTCCTTCCAAGATTTTGCTAGAGACATCTTTGTGTTGCTCTGCTATCAATGCAAGATCTCTGTTTTGTTTTTGTTGCGGTGTGAATGGATATTGGTGTCCCAGGTTTGAGGCTGATGAGTCAGACAGTCATCAGACCCACATGCACTGAGACACTGGATAGAGAGAGAGAGAGAGAGAGAGAGACTATTCCATCACAATGCAGATACAGTTTTTTGTTTAGATGTGAAATAATGAGTAGTGGAAGAAAGTTAAGAAAAAATACTATGTTGACAAATTAAGGGTGCCATTTCTAATGGGGTCGATTAATAAAAAATAAATAAATAAATAAAAAATAATATATATATATATATATATAAAATATAATATTCATAT
Organism: Romanogobio albipinnatus; assembly: GCA_023566225.1. NCBI lineage: Eukaryota > Metazoa > Chordata > Actinopteri > Cypriniformes > Gobionidae > Romanogobio > Romanogobio albipinnatus. Next base: position 39,641,367 of record CM042250.1, read on the forward strand.
TATTAAAGGTGCACTATGTAAATTTTTTCGTCCGCTTTTCAGTTCGCCATTTTCAGTTCGCCTATTCAAAACAAAACCGTAGTTTGATGACGGCAAGTTGAGCGCAGAATCTTGGGACATGTGGTCTTCACCACACAGCCGGTGGAAAAGAATCAGGAAATCATGTTCATGGATGCGATTGTTAACGTTACTGTAGTATGAAGCAGAGCAGGATTGAGTGTTGTGGAGCTGAGCAAGGCCGCTGGAGCGATTGTTAATAAGATGAACGCAACACATGCCTCGCGAGCAGCGGGACTTTTATTATGCCACAGTCGCTGCCGCCATTTCCGCTTTTCCGGTCATGAGTGTGAGGTAACGCAGCTCTGTTTATCATATTAGATACATTTGAGTGTGTTGAAAATGAAGTTATGACGTTACTCTGTGCGTTTGCTCGGTGGCTGCTATGACACTTGTTGCACACTGTAGTAAGAGTAAAGCGTTTCTTCAAAATAAAACCGGAAACCGAGGGGAACGCAGACATGACGCAATTGACAGGGGACTCCCTCACACGTCCCGGTTCCTTGGTTTAAAATTGCAATTTTTAACCTAGTGGTTTTTGGATATTTTACTGAAAATGTTTTACATTGTGCACCTTTAAATGTGCAAATATTTGAAATATGGTTGATTGGCCCTATTAGAAATGGTACATTTATTTTGTCATTGTAATTAGTAAGTTACAAATTAATCGTTTTTATTTTTTATTTTTTTTAAGAAAAATAAATGAATACTTTAATTTAGGACACATTAAAGACATTTTTAATGTTACGGAGTTCTATTTCAAATAAATGTGATTCTTTTTAAGTTTCTATACATAAAAAATCCTGAAAAAAATAATACGAAATGTTTCTTGAGCAGCAAATCAGCATATTAAAATGATTTCTGAAGGATCATGTGACACTAAAAACTGGAGTAATGATGCTGCAAATTTTCGGCCATCACAGGAATAAATCACATCATAAATTATATTATATTATTATTATATTTTAAATTGTAATAATTTTACAATATTAAAGTTTTACTGTATTTTTGATTAAATATATTCAGCTATGCTGAGCATAAAATAATTCTTTCAAAAAAAACATCTTACCGACCCCAAACCTTTGAAGAGTAATGTGTATCAGTAAATTAAATCCACCAAATTAAAATAATTCATTCACCTTCATGTTATGACAAATTCTTATGACTTACTTTTTTTAGAGGAACACAAAAGGAGATATTTTGCAGGATGCCTACGTTGCACTTTTTGTTATTGATCAGAGCTAGAACATGGTGAAATTGAATGTAATTTATATTTATAATAAAGACATTCAAATCTTTATTCACTGAAAATCTTGCTCTCTGCAGTTGCTCTTAAATTTCATGTTGTGCTTAAAAGTCATTAATAGAAAAACAATCAAATTAATGTTTAAAATTGTATGTTGCAATGCAAAAATTGATGATTGATGCTTGAATATGCATGAACTCAAATAAGATTTGAGAGCTTCTGAAAAATCTGACAATTTTCATTTTAGAACATACAATCCTTTTTGTATGATTATGGTTTTTAAAAGTATTTGTTTTATAACTTAAACCTTTAATTAACCTTTGGTGACCAAATCTTTTCCTGACAATTTCCTGACCATTAAACACACACACACGCACACGCGCACGCGCACGCGCACACACACACACACACACACACACACACACACACACACACTCGGAGGACACTTCACTATCTTTGTGGGGACTCTCCATAGGCATAATGGTTTTTATACTGTACAAACTGTATATTCTATCCTCTTACACTTTCCCTAACCATAAACCTACCCATCACAGACAACTTTCTGCAATTTTCAAAAACAAAACATTCTGTATGATTTATAAACTTGTTTCCTCATGGGGACCTTAATTTAGGTCCCCACGGAGTCCCCACGAATCAGAGTGTATTCAGGTTGAAGTCCCCACTGGGATAGAAAAACATGAACACACACACATTGGGTTTTCATGTTTTATGGGGACTTTATTATAGACATAATGATTTTTGTACTGTAAATTGTATATTCTATCCTCTAACCCTAAACCTGCATGCATTTTTACATTTTCAATTGTTTTACATCACTTAGTATGATTTATAATCAGTTTTCCTCATGGGGACCAAAAATGGCCCAACAAGGACAAGTTTTTGGATATTGGATTTTGTATATTGCCATAATGTAGGGAATACCTGAACCACACTCACGCGTGCCGTGCGCACACACGCACACACACACACATTTACTCACACGCTCACAGAGGCTTTGGCATCCAGAGCAGAGACAGTGTGCTGTCATGCTGTTTCTCTGTATGCAGCTGAAAGCACACTGACTGCACTAAAGGTCAATTGTCAACAATCCCAATAGCCAGGCACACCCCCCTGTCTGCAACACCCCCACACTGCATACAGCGCTGACACAGAAATGACACACACACACACACACACACATATACCTTACCCCAGTGCACTGATATGCACATACACCTTTTACACTGAGATATTGGTCTTGCAATAATACACCCCCGGTCCTAAGTTTGGAATCATTAAAGGGATAGTTCACCCAAAAATGAAAATTAGCCCATGATTTACTCACCCTCAAGTCATCCTAGGTGTATATGACATTCTTCTTTCAGACGAATAAAATCGGAGTTATATTAAAAAAGTCCTGGCTAATCCAAGCATTATAATGGCGGTGAACTGTTGACTTGTTTGAAGTCCATAAAAGTGCATCTATCCATCATATAACTGCTCCACACGGCTCCAGGGTTAATAAAGGCCTTCTGAAACGAAGTGGCACATTTGTGTAAGAAAAATATCCACATTTAAAACTTTATAGACTAAAATAACTAACTTCAGGCAGAAAGCAGTACGCAATTCTAATTCGAAAGAGTAACCCCCCACGCGACGTACAGGAGCATCGCTAGCTTTGACGCCTCTCGTGGATAGGACTGTGCAACAAATTAAAGCCCCTCTTCTCTTATATCGAAATCCTCCACCATTTCTCTTTAAAAATGATCATTTTAGACTCTAAATCATGACCAGTGTTTTGTTTTGCTCTATCATCTGCGCTTCTGCGTTCGTCAGTACGTCGTGTATCATAGGTCAGGGGTTACTCTTTCGACCATAAATCGATGCGTACGGCAATACGCCGGAAGTTATTTTATTCTATAAAGTTTTAAATATGGATATTTTTCTTACACAAACGCTCCACTTCGCTTCAGAAGGCCTTTATTAACCCCCCGGAGCCGTGTGGAGCAGTTATATGATTGATAGATGCACTTTTATGGACTTCATAAATGAGGCAACAATTCACTGCCATTATAATGCTTGGATTAGCCAGGACTTTTTAAATATAACTGAATGAAGAATGTCATATACACCTAGGATGGCTTGAGGGTGAGTAAATCATGGGCTAATTTTAATTTTTGTCATATTGTGAAACATTATTACAATTTAATTAATTAATTAATTAATTAATTAATTAATTGTTTTTAATGTAATTAATTCATGTGCATTTTCAGCATCATTACTCCAGTATTCAGTGTCACATGATCCTTCAGAAATCATTCTAATATGCTAATAATTATATATAATTATTATTTTCATTGGTGCTTAATTATTAAAAATGGTTCTTATAATCAATGTTGAAAAACATTTTTTGCTGCTTAATATTTTTGTGGATAACATGATAAAAATGTTTTGGGGGATGAATAGATAATAAAGAATAGCATTTATTATCTCTCTCTCTCTCTCTCTCTCTCTCTCTCTCTCTCTCTTCTATATATATATATATAATAGAAATATTGTGCAATATTATAAATGTCTTTACTGTAACTTGAGCAAAAAACCTTGTTGAATAAAAGTATCAATTGATTGATTTATTTTTAAATCTACTTTTGAATGGTAGTGTCTCACGGTGGTTGCAATATTGCAATACAACATTGATGATAATTAGAAAATGTTTTTTGAGCGCCAAATCTGCATATTAGAATGATTTCTGATGTGAATGATGTGACGCTGAAGTAATGATGCTGAAATTTCAGCTTTGCCATTACAGTAATCAATCGCATCTTAAGATATATTAAAATAGTAAACAGTTATTTTAAACTGTAAACAGTTTTACTGTATTTTTGGTCAAATAAATGCATCTTTGGTGTGCAGAGACTTCTTTCAAAAACATTAAAATCACCTAATTATTCAAATTTTTTGATTGATATACAGCTTAAAGGGGTGGTAAACCACGATTTCACTTTTCTAACTTTAGCTAGTGTGTAATGTTGCTGTTTGAGCATAAACAACATCTTCAAAGTTACAACGTTCAAAGTTTAAAGCAAAGGGAGATATTTGCTTTTAAAGAAATTGATTTCTAAGGACTACAGCAAACGGCCGCTAGGGACTACTACACATTCCTCCAGGGTTGCTGACATCACCAGCCCCAATATTTACATAAACCCCTCCTCCGAGAATATTAAATAAGGGGGGGCGAGGCCATTTTGTATCGCAGCAGAGAAGCGTTGTTGTGGTTAGTAGGCTGGAGTGCTGTTGCCAATGCCTACGAAATGCTGTTATTTTCATCTGGAGTGCAGGTCCACTTTCTTCAGCCTTCCTAGGGACGGGGGTGCGTTGCAGTGCGTTTAACATACAACGTTATATGCATGTGCATAAGAGACATGAGGGGAACACGATCGCATTTGCATCGGATATATGCTGCCCATCATAAATCAAAGCACGAGACAGACAGGGGTCGGAGGAGAAGATCGGAAAATGTGACATAATGGACAATATTCATCTGTATTTGAAATACATGAGCCGCGCTTGTGTTCAGCTTCACGGGACAGGCGGGCACGCGCAGCTACCGCGGCACATCACGCGGAGGAAAGCTTCCACAATCTTCGTGAGTACGGGCTACAACCTGTAAGTGTGATTTATTTTTCGTCGATGTGTTTTCTGTAATAGTTCGTGTTGTTAATTGTAGCCTACGTTGTAGCAAGGAAGTAAACATGACAGCGCTGTTTGGCTCTGCAAACCAGTTTGCTAAATGCTCATTCATACTTAACGTTATCTGACAAACACGTAACGTTACAAACTTTTAAAATCTCAACAGCAAACTTGGCATTAGTGTAAATGATTCTTTGATTAAAGCTTTTATGTATTGTTTATCTACAGGCATGCTAAACATGGTTCTGTGTTTGATTTGGATACTATAGTAAAGCCAATGTTTAGTGTTCGTTCTTGTGACAGATATTTGGCTGTAATCGTTCTAAAAATACAAAAGTAACAGTGCCATTCAGTAGCGATCACTATAGATCCGCAGTCTTTACTGTTGAGGACTGAACAGGTTCTGCTCGATCATCTTCACTAAAATTGTCTGGGTCTGATTCGGGCTCTTGGTATGGTTTTATTGACGCCATTGTAGACAAAGCACAGGCTAGTAGCCTGAGGCTACCGGTAAAGGTATGGGGCGTGACTCTTCCGAGAAACGTGCACTAGGCGGTTAGCAAATCACAACACACTGGGCCAGCTAACCAATCAGAGCTCATTGCGTATTTTTGAGGGACTGGCTTCATAGAATCCGGAAACCCTCAGACCGTTTTTACAAGGAGGGACAGAGCAGTGTAGAATAAAGGTCAAATATATGAAAATAATGAATTTTTTTAAAAACAAAGCATGAACACATGTTAAAGTGCACCCCACAAACACAATCAAGCCTTCGAAAGAATGTGCTTTACCACCCCTTTAAAAACATATATATACAGTAAGGAAAATAAGTATTTGAACACCCTGCTATTTTGCAAGTTCTCCCACTTAGAAATCATGGAGGGGTCTAAAATTGTCATCATAGATGCATGTCCACTGTGAGAAACATAATCTAAAAAAAAAATCCAGAAATCACAATGTATGATTTTTTAACTATTTATTTGTATGATACAGCAGCAAATAAGTATTTGAACACCTGTCTATCAGCTAGAATTCTGACCCTCAAAGACCTGTTAGTCTGCCTTTAAAATGTCCACCTCCACTCCATTTATTATCCTAATTTAGATGCACCTGTTTGAGGTTGTTAGCTGCATAAAGACACCTGTCCACCCCATACAATTAGTAAGAATCAAACTACTAACATGGCCAAGACCAAAGAGCTGTCCAAAGACACTAGAGACAAAATTGTACACCTCCACAAGGCTGGAAAGGGCTACGGAGAAATTGCCAAGCAGCCTGGTGAAAAAAGGTCCACTGTTAGAGCAATCATTAGAAAATGGAAGAAGCTAAACATGACTGTCAATCTCCCTCGGACTGGGGCTCCATGCAAGATCTCACCTCGTGGGGTCTCAATGATCCTAAGAAAGGTGAGAAATCAGCCCAGAACTACACGGGAGGAGCTGGTCAATGACCTGAAAAGAGCTGGGACCACCGTTTCCAAGGTTACTGTTGTTAATACACTAAGACATCATGGTTTGAAATCATGCATGGCACGGAAGGTTCCCCTGCTTAAACCAGCACATGTCAAGGCCCTTTCTTAAGTTTGCCAATGACCATTTGGATGATCCAGAGGAGTCATGGGAGAAAGTCATGTGGTCAGATGAGACCAAAATAGAACTTTTTGGTTATAATTCCACTAAACGTGTTTGGAGGAAGAAGAATGATGAGTACCATCCCAAGAACACCATCCCTACTGTGAAGCATGGGGGTGGTAGCATCAGGCTTTGGGGGTGTTTTTCTGCACATGGTACAGGGAGACTGCACTATATTAAGGAGAGGATGACCGGGGCCATGTATTGCGAGATTTTGGGGCCGGGGCCATGTATTGCAAGATTTTGGGGAACAACCTCCTTCCCTCAGTTAGAGCATTGAAGATGGGTCGAGGCTGGGTCTTCCAACATGACAATGACCCGAAGCACACAGCCAGGATAACCAAGGAGTGGCTCTGTAAGAAGCATATCAAGGTTCTGGCGTGGCCTAGCCAGTCTCCAGACCTAAACCCAATAGAGAATCTTTGGAGGGAGCTCAAACTTCGTGTTTCTCAGCGACAGGCCAGAAACCTGACTGATCTAGAGAAGATCTGTGTGGAGGAGTGGGCCAAAATCCCTCCTGCAGTGTGTGCAAACCTGGTGAAAAACTACAGGAAACGTTTGACCTCTGTAATTGCAAACAAAGGCTACTGTACCAAATATTAACATTGATTTTCTCAGGTGTTCAAATACTTATTTGCAGCTGTATCATACAAATAAATAGTTAAAAAATCATACATTGTGATTTCTGGATTTTTTTTTTAGATTATGTCTCTCACAGTGGACATGCACCTACGATGACAACTTCAGACCCCTCCATGATTTCTAAGCGGGAGAACTTGCAAAATAGCAGGGTGTTCAAATACTTATTTTCCTCAATGTATATACATCAATAGAAAAACATTTTCAGATTTTTTTTTCCCAGACCTCTGTCACCTTTTAAAAATCGAATTGATCTTAATGAACCTGATTAACTTTGTCTAGGTCCTTTGAACCCATCATGTTAATATGAAAATAATAGAGTAATTCCAGGATGGGACAGCTGTATGGCCTGCATGTTCTCTACCTACAATGATGTGGATTGACCCAGCTGACAGCACTTTCCAACCTTAAAAAATGGGATGAAAAACCAATTAGACCTTTTCCTCCAGTTCCTGCGAATAGAGGAGAAGAAACGAAGCCTAACTAAAGGTCATCTGACTGGAGATATGAGTGGCAGCGTTAAAATCCTCTGCTCCTAATTTTCAATGTTTGCCGTAGCTTTGCAGGGTTGTCTGCCTTTCGCCGACCCCTCTGGCCCGAACAGCCATTAATTGTGGAGAATAATCTGGTACAAATCTGGCTGACATGCGACCCAGTGCCCTGTGCTGTGGAAAGTGTGTGAGAGGATTAGGACGGGTGTAATGAAACCTGCAGGATGGGAAACCAGAACAGATGAGTTCACTAAAGAATATGAGGACACTGATAATATTGATAACATTGAGGCTACATAAAGTAAAGGCCTTTAGGAAATGTATATCCTACGTGGTCCTTTTTTTTCTACAAGGAAGAACAGACTGGAGATATTTGGAGGCTTGAGAGAGCAGATTGCACACTACAACTCATAAAAGCAAAGGTCTTTTATATTGCTAGCTCTGCTGATATTAAAGCAATTCACAAGGGGTCTGAGAACAATCCCAGTGCAAAGCCATTGAAAAACCATCTGTGTACAAAATAAAGGAAAGGATGAAAAAACGACAAGCATTTAATCAAAATTATATTTTTACAAACTCCATAACCACCAAATATCAGCATGCGCATTTTTTCATTTATGTTGTGGAATTTGAACACTTTGAATGATAGAGAGTTTTTAGTTCGTTTTCATTTCAGGAATATATATGCATCTCAAGGCATATTTTTTATGAAAATGTAAAATGTGAGTTTGCAAGAATGACTGCTTGCAATAAAACAATAACTTGTGGTTACAGTCCTGCCATAAAAGCTAACATTTCCACCAACATTGCCACCAATACGACAAGTTAAACTTATTGTGGGGCATGTTGTCACATTATAGAGTAGCCTAAGTTCGAGAGAGTTCACCCAAAAATGAAAAATCGGTCATCATTTACTCACCCTTCAAGTTGTTTCAAACCAGTATGAGTCTCTTTCTTCTGCTGAACACAAAAGAAGATTTTTTTTTTATGAATATGGGTAATGGTCCACATTGATTTTCACTTTTGGGTGAACTATCCCTTTAACAATGATATGATAAGAATATATTTATTTTCTACATTAAACAACCATGTTTTCATTCCACAATTTGCAATTTTGTAACCTGTTATACGCTATTTGGCTTTTCAGCAATAATTTAAACAATTCAAGAAACCGCAAATAGCCTATAGAAAATGTTCTACGTGCAAAAATATGGCAGTGTGGTTTTATGATGTTCACTAATGAGGTGTTTTAAGCCATACAAATAAACTGCTAAAGAAAACTAACTAGACTTTTGACTCAAAACCATATAGTTAGGCTCCTCCTGAGGCTATAGGCTACTGGCAAAAAGCCTGAATGAGTTAACTAGACCTATAAAACACCCTTAAGAAACAAGCTGTTAAACTCAGCGCCAACCATAAGTGTCTCACGACATGCGTAATCATCTTTACTATTATTAGCGACGTTTAACCATAATGACCGGAATAATACGTGTAGTCGGGGACTTGCTGCGCGGATGACGTCACGAGAACCGGATAGAGGCGTGTTGTGATTCGGGGCATTAGCGATATCGAGACTCTGCAAACCACACGGGCTGCACAATTGCATGACGTAAAACCAACACCGTTCAAAATACTTGGGACAATATCACATTTTTCCATTGTAATGTGGTTTTATTTATTTTCTTAAAGCACAAAGAGTTGTTCTTATCTAGCCTACATATGCCGTGCTGCCAAGATTATGCAATAGAGACCAGCGTGTGTGAGTGAGTGTGAGAAAGAGAGACATCAAAATTCAAACGTTGTCCTTTTTTTCAGCTAGATCATTAGGATTTAAGGTGTGTGACTGGGGAAACAGAATAAAGATCTCAGGCATCATCCAGTCACCCATACACACACACAGAGAGAGAGAGAGAGAGAGAGAGAGAGAGAGAGAGAGAGAGAGAGAGAGAGAGAGAGAGAGAGAGAGAGAGAGAGAGAGAGAGAATTGTGGTGTGTCAGGCAGCCCTAATTGCTAAGGAGGCAGGTCTTAAATTAACAAGTGGTACTGAGGTCATTATCATGCGAGCCATAGCCACCCTGAATGTTTGCATACCTGTCTAAGGCTTTCTCATAAATGAGACTTTCATTAGTCTTAATTAGAATTAGCCCGAGTCAGCAGGGAATGCAGGGCCTGGTGAAATGATGCATGCACAATAATAAGTATCCGGCTCACTCTCCTGTTTGTCTTTGCTTCCTTTAACGCAGAGAATAGCTTTGAGAAAAAGCACCCCCTACTTAACCCCTTACTTAATTGATTTGGTCAGAATTAATATTCTTGAGACATTAATTAAACAGGCAAGCTCTCATTAGGGGTGTGCAGTAAAGAAGAGACCCCCACCCCCCCACCCCCCCCCCCACCACCACCACCACCACCACCCCCCTCCACTATCTCACTCTCTCGCTCTCTCTCTTTCTCTCTCTCTCTCTCTTACCAGACTCCAAAAACAAGACTTCAAGCTGAGAGCGTCGCATTCGATCAGCTCATCTGCAGGAACTGGACCTTTGTATTTTCTGGTGTCTTTTCTGAAAAATTGATCTAATATGTCAGACAAAATTTTATTTTTTGAATAAATCTGTCACTTTTCTTGTTCTTTTCAGGTTGTAAGTGACATCTTTAGATCAGAAGCTCCTAGAAGAGACGTGGAGCTGCTCTCCGCTCAATCTGTCACTTTCTGTGAGTGGATCTGTCATATGTGTGTGTGTGATGAGGAGGGTAACAGCAGTTGTACTTGTCATTTTGTGCATGCTCCAATCACTAAAAGGACAGATAGATATGAGAAGATGATAAGAATATATTTAAAAAAATCTTCCCAAATTTTGGATGGGCATCTGTTGGAATATCTATGTATGTTCCAATAAGAATAATAACATAGTAGCAGAAATGCTCTGATGCAGCAATCATTTGAGGCCTGAACCCGTGATTTCCAATCAAGACTGTTTTGTCTCTTTACTTCTTGAGTACTTCAAATGCTGCAAATTTGTAACATTTTGCATGCATTCAAGCATGGCTCTAACCACATGTTTGAGAATGAGAAGGAGGGAGGTGTAATAATTTAACTATCAACCTTTGAGAAACCCATATTGGCTGATCTAAATATTTTGGGGGTTGTGACCACCTCAATGGCGATGAACGGTAGTTGCGTAAATGTGCAAATCAGAAATATAAAATCCTTGATCGCTCTCTCTCTCTCTCTCTCTCTCTCTCTCTCTCTCTCTCTCTCTCTCTCTCCAATTCAGGATTTTGGCTTCATTTCAAATGTATAGGAGAGAGGGAAACTTTATTACCAAGGGTCTGATTAACCCCATAATTGGCTGGTTTCAAATCTGCCAAGCCAGTCATATCCAGGGAATATGGGCATTAGCATGATTTAATTAGGTTTTATAAAGGGGATTTGGGGGTGGGCTGCTCAGGATTATATCCTGGTAGGAAGAGGTGAGCTGGGGGCTGATTAGGAGGAAGGAGTGCTAACTCACTATCAGTTACAGAGCACATTTCCTTACATGGTGTACTGCGAAAGGCCAAAACTCCAACAATAAGACCGCAGTGCTCCAAGCACAAAGAAACGTTTTACATGGCTGTGCTGTCGCATATTCCCATGAATATTCATTGTGCAAATTCTGATTGGAACGACAACTGATAATTGATTATATAAAGTCTGCCTGAAAACACCATATAGTCATATAGTTTAATGCTTAAAAAAATCAGTTCTTTGTTAATCCTTCTTGTTTTGCTATTTTAATTCAGTGGTCTTTTTAATACTCTCTTGCCCTGCCTCATCCATTTCCATCTAGCTGCGGTCTTCACTTTCAAATGAAAAGCTGCATCTACACAAACAAGCACTTGCTAATAGATCTCTCATCCTTGTGATAACAGCCCTCAAACACACTTGTTAATAGCCTCTATGCTTTCAATGCCAAACCCCTTTTTACTTATGTTTAAAGACATGCAGTATGTCTTTAATTCTACAGTTTTTTTTTTCTCGAAACAATTTGGAGCGAAATAGAAATATGCAAATAAACACACATTAAATCACTAAATGGTCATGCCAAACTGATGAAAATGATTGACGCATTTTATTTTGTGGGAATGTAAGTGCAGTTTCAAATTCTTCTAATTGACTCGTCCACAATCCCACAATGCCTTAATTTTCATGTACAGAACTACAGCACATTGTTTCCTGTGGGAAATGTCCATTACGTCTATATTAACATCCTCATTAACCTGATCTCTGTGCAAGATCACCTCCCCCATAAGGCCAATTAAAGCGTGCGTGCTCTCTCTCTCTCTCTCTCTCTCTCTCTCTCTCTCTCTCTCTCTCTCTCTCTCTCTCTCTCTCTCTCTCTCTCTCTCTCTCTCACACACACACACACACACACACGTTGGGTTTTAATGTTTTATGGGGAATTTTGTCCTCACAACATAGGGTTTACCAGGAACACACACACACACACACATGTTGTGTTTTCATTTTTGGGGGAGGACTTTATTATTGATGGAATGGTTTTATACTGTACAAACGGTAAAAACTGTTCTATCCCCTAAACCTACCCAAAACCTACCCATCACATTATAAGCTGTCATCCTCATAGAGACCGAAAAATTTCGGATATTGCCTTCATTGTAGGAATACTTTGTCCAAAACATTGGGTTTACTAGGACCACACACACACACACACACACACACACACACACACACACACACACACACACACACACACACACACACACACACACACATCGGAATCAACTGTGTGGTAGTTGTCAAATGAATTCAAAAGAAATGTTAAACTTGACAGGGTCCATCCAGAATAAAATAATATTTGTTAGTACTAAAATAAAATAAAAAATCGCATATTTCATATATGTGATAAATAATAATAATAATAATAATAGGTAAAATTGCATCTTTATAACGTCACACAGTACATATACTACAAAAATACATCAAATATTTTAATTATAGGGTCTATGTCTAATTATACACAACATATATTGTAACTAAACCATGCACGTCATTCATTCATTCAGTAATTACTCCTCCAGAATTGTTAGGCTTTTCCTTTATAGAAAATGACAAGCACAAAAGACTGTTAGCTGGAGCTGCCATAGCAACCTACAAATACACATATTTAAGAGACTTATTACACCTGTTTTCTCTCGCTGGCTTTTGAGCATTGCTCAAAACATGCTGGACGAAGGGTTTTTATCAAGCCTTTGCCAACAAGCACATTAAAACAAAAATCCCCACACCACATGCATCACTTCACATGTTCTGTTGTAACAATTCTGATCACACTGTTTTATGACAAAATGTGTTAAAGATGATTAATCTGAGTCATCCAATGATCTCTTAGGAAAGAGATGAGTTATTATGAAGACGTCTGGCCCTTCGTGTGAAGAGGAGACAATAAGTGGTATATATTATTAGGTTTAATAAACTCGTTGTTGTGTAAGAAATCCTAATAGCGTACAGACTGAGGTGAGGGTCTCTTCCTAACAAACTGCACTTTTTGCAGAACAGAGGAAAAGGTGGATATTACAAACAGGGATGTATGAAGTAATTAAGAGGAAAATGACAGAGAAATGAGAGGTGCAGGATGGGTCTGTCCCTCAGGTCCTTCATGAAGGACAGAGGACGATTTAATACTGAAGGACCGAGGGGTTTAAATGCCACCCAGAGGCCCAAGCAGAGATGAGCGCTGTTGTGTGTAAATATGGTAAATACCAAATCCTCAACACTCACGGGCAGCGGCAAACAAATAGTCCCCTAAAACCGACAGAGAAATTGAGGCTAAAAGAAGGCTCGTGCTCTGAGAAGATTTGGGAAGGAAAACTTTATGAATCAAACTGCATTTTATTATAACCTTTATTTTTTTTACCAGGAAAAGAAAGCACATTGAGATTAAGAATCTCTTTTACAAGAGCGCCCTGGCCAAGAGTGACAGCAACACATTTCACGTGGGTTTAACAGATAACATCCATCCATCCATCCATATTTACACACACACACAAAAAGATATAAATACATAACTAGTCAAAACATCTACAAACCGATGTGTCTGTCTCCAAATAATTTAACATCACTTTAAAAATGTCCAATGAAACCAGCTCCCTAAGTTTCAATGTCAATTGCAAGTTATTCCAAGCAGAGGGAGCAGCAAATTGAAATGCCTTTTTTCCTAATTCAGTACGTATCACTGGAACAGACAGTAGGAAAAATTCCTGGGACCGAAGGCTATAGCTACATGTTAACATGTTTTTTACAGATGTATGTATGAAGATATGAAGGAAGTAGACCCAGGACAGATTTATAAATAAAAACATGCCAGTGTTTTAGTCTATGGATGGACAAAGCAGACCATCCAACCCGAGCATACAACACACAATGATGAGTGAGGGATTTAAGATTTGCTATAAACCTCAGTGCACCATGATAAACGGTGTCTAAAGCATGTAAACACTGAGAAGATGCATGCATATATATAACATCCCCATTGTCCAGTACAGGCATAAAAGTGGCAGCAACAAGCCTCTTTTTAGCCTCAAAGGAAAGGCAGGATTTAATTCTAAAATAGAAACCCAATTTCACTTTCAATATTTTCACCAGTTGCTGAACATGAGGGCCAAAGGAGAGAGCATCATCAATTAAAATCCCGAGATACATATAGTGAGTAACAAACTCAATCTCTGAACCTTCAGAAGTAGTAATAGAAAGAAGATTATGATGGGAATTGATTTTTATTTAGAAAACAACATTAATTTTTTCGTTTTTAAAACTAGTTTAAAACTTTCAAATAATTTTAATTCTTTGTATGGTAGATATAAATGTTGAATGTGATATCAAAGTGCTTCTTCAAAAAAACTTACATAAAACATAAATTAATAGACCTATAAAACCATCAAAGGTGTGTAACATAAGTTGGTGTTTCTTGGACAACAATTGGAACAAATGAATCATGCCTTAAAGGTCCCGTTCTTCGTGATCCCACTGTTCAAACTTTAGTTAGTGTGTAATGTTGCTGTTAGAGCATAAATAATACCTGTAAAATTATAAAGCTCAAAGTTCAATGCCAAGCGAGATATTTTATTTAACAGAAGTTCCCTTTCAAAGCCTACAGCGAACGGCTGGCTTGGACTACATCCTGGTACTTCCTACATAAATGACGTCAGTAGAACAGTAGAACAGACTAACCTCCGCCCACAAGAATACGCGAAAAAGGGGGCGTGGTCTTGTTGCTGTCCCACGTGGAGAAGAGGACGTGTAGCGTGGAGAAAAGGAAGTGCTGCGTTTGAGTGTGTTTGTCGCCATGTCGTCGAGACGCTGTTATTTTCATCCCGGAGTCAAATCACCTTTGTTTGGCTTTCCCAGGGACGCTGTAGAGATCATTAAGCGCATATATCTCCCGTTAAGAGGCGTGACATTTCCACGTGCGCTAAGCTGCTTTTGAATCACAACACAGGAACCGTGCCACGTTTGCTAAGCTGCGGTCAAATCACAACACGGGAAGCGCTGGCACAATCAGAACTCGTTACGTATTTCTGAAGGAGGGACTTCATAGAACAAGGAAGTCATCAGCCCGTTTTTAGGACAGTGAAAACAGCGGTATACAGATAAGTAAATTGTGTTAAAAATACTGTTTTTTTTTACACGCGAAACATGAACACATGTTATATTGCACACTGTAAACACAATCAAAGCTTCAAAAAAACACGAAGAATGGGACCTTTAAAGCAGCACTAGGTAGGTTTTGCTCTCGGGGTCCCCCTACAGTTGGGAAACAGTATTGTCCTCTACTACTGTCGTAAACTCTGTCATCCTACATCAGGGGATGCATCTCACGTGCATTTGTTGACATGACAACAGCCCTGAACACTGCAGGAGGAGTTCACATGCAGGTGTTCTGCTTGCCTCGCGTGTGAAATGTCTTTATCCCAGGTAGAGTGGCATGTGTTTCAGCATGTCATATGAATATAATTTCATGGGATTTTTTTTTTTTTTTCAAACGCCAAATGATCGCGATGCTCACGTTTACAAGCCAGCGTCATTATAGTAGTCTAGTCTATTGGTTACCGTTTTACAGAATCTATATGATACTTCAATTCAATGTTTGAGTGGTAGGTAATAACCATATATCGTCAATATAATATCAAGCTACCATAGATGAATCTTCAAATTTGAAAAATCGATTTGCATTATAGCTTGAGGCAAGACAAATAAACAAATATAATACTTTAATACGATCACTTTCTCGTTTCCTCTTTTTGCATTCCTCCGACAAAACCTTTGCTTTCTTTTTTTTCTGTGCTGCCTCGGCCATGACTATAACATCCGGCTAACAAAGGATAGTTGGGCTCGCACGTCCGAATTTAAGGAAGTGGGGGTGATGGTGGAAGTGACGTATATGCCGTAAAGCAGTCGAATTTTGTAGTTCTTTTTTTTCTTGGGTTACTACCCGAAACCCGAAGTTTAAAAGTACGATTAAAAACGATACAGACCCCGTCAGGCTATGGCAGACGTGTCATTCAACCTATTGTAAGTCGATGTATCATCACAAAAGTCTTGAAAATATATTATGAAGGTTGAAAAGTTACCTAGTGCTGCTTTAATCATTTTTTGAATTTAATCTTCTACCTCTTAAATAGCTTTTATAAAAATTCTTTATAAAAATATGAATTATTACATTTAAAAGAGTGAAGTAAACATAATTATAAAAAAACATAATTATTTTAATAATCTAATCTACTTTTTTTACATTTCCACCACAATATACAGCATTTGACAGATTGTACTTGTTCGCCAAAAAGACAACAGCACATGCTTGAGATAAATATGAAAATGTGATTAAAACCAAAAATGAAGATTTTTAGTATACGGTCATTTCTAATCACGGTGTAATTTGGTCAAAAGTATTAACCTCCTAATAATTTTGATTTTGGATTTTAGATTTTTTTTTTTCATTTTCATTCAACAATCAATTTTTAGGTTTCAGGGTTTTTTTTTTTTTAAACCAAACTCTATTTAAAGATGATTCTCAACTATGTTATGAAAGATATAACAATTAATTGATATACTATTTTACTTTATGCAATATGTGCATGGGTACAATACAATGGCTATACATTGGTTGGATGCACTACACTGGCTCTAATTTGCATATTAATGTGTTCTTGGAGCAATGTGATGAAAAAAAAAATATATATAATAATTTTAATAATAATGTATAATAATTTATAACTTATTCACTTGTTGTGTCTCCCAAAATGCCTGATAACCATGATTTAAGTCCTGGTGTCCATGGACATGTATGAAATCAATGCCACATTTTGATTAGAAACCCCATAACATTTTCCTGAGATGTTGATTTATGACAAACTATTTTAAAACTAAAATAAATTAAAAAACCAAATTAGTCAGATTTAAATAACTACAAAATTAAAAAACTAACAAAACAAAGGGTATCTCTGAAAAACCATGAATGTGCTCTTTACAGGACATCCAGATTTGACATATGGTGTCAGAAACATTCACTAAAATATTATTTAATTCTTTAGTGCTTGTTGTTAGTGGACAAATTAAATGATATAGTAAGAGTGTGAAGAGTGTGAAGAGTGTTTTTCATGATTCCAGCCTGTTTTCTCTTGGCTTGTGTTTAAGGACTTTTATGTTGAAGTGTTTTTCTGTTTCTGTGTTCTCTTCCTGTGTTCAGTTCCTGTTTGCTTTGTCCCTTGTTAGTGTCCTTAATTACCCTGATTAGTTCTCACCTGTTGTTCTTTAGCCCTCGTTTACCTGTGTATTTAAACCCCAGTATTTCTCATGTTCCTTTGTCCTGGATGTTCTAATGTAGGTGTTTGTTTTAGTTCCTGTTGTTCTCGTGTTTGGAGTACCTTGTTCTTTGCCTGGTTTCATGTTATTCTCCGCCTGTGTTTACTTTTGTTTTGTTTAATAAATGTTGAACTGCATCTGAATCCAACACCCTGTCTTTACTGAAACAGCCATGTTACAGTGTTTTAGGAGACTTTCATTTCTAAAATTCTGTGGGGGAAAAAGTGCCAAATACCATTAGGACCCAGATGAGGCTGCTGAAGAGATGATTACACCCACTGCCCCAGACTATGGGTCATTACTGAAACTGTTGTCAGGACCCATGTTTACATCAAGTTTAAAAATATACCATGTTTCTCTAGATATTTCCAACATTCAATATATGCACAAAAAGGGGACATTACATCTTGTTTCAGGATCTATTGCAAAGGCTATAAAATAATAAAAAATAAAACAGAATGTCAACATTACATCAGCAATTCATCTGCAACAATATACAATCAACAAATTGATTTATAGTTTTTGTCAATTTTATGATCAAATATTATTTTTATTGTTAAAAATACAGTCTAATATGAATTTTTTTCTTTGTCAAAGACAGAGGCTTGTTTAAATCATATTGTAATTTTTGAGGGGAGATATTAGATAATAATCCATCTTCTTCTAGCACATTGAAAACTAATTAGAGAATGTGAGACGAATGATGCTGAGGGAATGGTGGGATTTATCTTAAGAGCGGAACGTTGACCATTGAAGTACAGTTCCCAATCAACCGAGAGTCATCTGTAATCCTGGACAGGATCACTCGTCAGGTTCTCCCGTCAGCCAAAATTACGAAAACAGCAAGGTGGATGGTGAAGTAATGATTAACTCTTGATTTGACGATGATCAGATTGCTTTTGTGATGTGAGGTTGCATTGTCTGGGAGCAAAACAGAGAAGTTATGTGTATGAATGAGGAAACACTGAATCCAGCAGCAGCATGGCAGTCCAGTGGGCACTCAAATGAGTCTGATTTCTCTCCCATCTCACAGCATTATAAGTTCTGGTTCATTCTTTTAGCACATGCATGAGAAATTGCTATTCCCATCCTTCAAGTCTTCAGCAGAATAAAATTCCCACCATTCCTTGAGCCGATTCTTTTGTCTGTCTCCTTAGCCTCTCTTGTTTTGTTTGTTTCTCTCTCGTTCTGTGTGTGTGGGGAAAGTAACTATAAACAGTAGGCTCTCTGTGTTTTAGCGTCTCTTTTGTCACCATTTTCCCTGACTTTTTCTCTGCCTCCAGGCAGACAGATCATAATACTCTACAGTCTCGAAGACAGCATTGGGAACACCACTGAAATATTGTCATGATTTCTCTCCCAAATAGGAATTATTATACACCCACAAAGGTGTGTGGAGAATACAACCACATTGTGTGGGAAAGAGAGAGAATCTGTACACTTGGGAACCATTAAAGGGCCCTATTATGCCCTTTTAGGAAGTCTTGATTTTGTTTGTGGTGTACTAGAATAGGTTTCCATGCTTGATTGTTAAAAAAAAACCCCATTGTTTTTCACATATTTTACATTTTTGTAGCACCTCTTTTTCCAATCTGTCAGTAGCACTCTGTTTTGTTCCCTGTTTCGATGTACTAAATGTGCTCTGATTGGTTAGCTAGACCAGTGTGTTGTGATTGGCAAACTGCTTAGAGCGTGTTGCGTAAATTTCACGCCCCTTACCATAACCGCAAGTTTCATCTGCTCAGGTGTTACTGATGCCGTCAATTTTTCTATTCCAGTTCAACCCCAATTCAGACTCTGAGAATGTTTACGAACAAGAGGATCGTGCAGAACCTTTACAAGCATGTATTTTATAGGACGTTTCAGAGTGGTAAGTTCCTAAGGATCAGTGAACAGTCTTACAAAAGCAAGAGCCCCTAAACTCTATATCAACACTGTAATGTTAGCTAGCAGGCTAGCAGAGCCAACAGCTTTACCCTTTGTTTACATCGTAGTAAAAACATAAAACGTATAATTGGAACTGTTAATAGAAAACATAAAAGCGAATAATAAAACATACTTACAGGTTGTGATGCATAAACAACTGATTGTCGCAACAAAGTGGGAACTGCTCCATCTTTCAGGAGAAGCTTTTGTGCGTAGCCTGCATACTCTCTTAGGTTCTGGAAGCTGTCCTCCATAAAATGTGCAGCACACATATAAATGTTGGGTTTATAATGTTCAGGAACAGTGTTAAAAATACATTTTAACCACTGTTTTCTAAGTTTATCCACCTAAGGAAGGCCAAACAAAGGTTTTTTTAAAAACCGGGGTCTTCAACATAGCAACAACAACATGCTACTAAAGCAGGTATTCTTCTTCGTCTTCTCTAGTGCAGCTCAATAAGGCCTCGCCCCCTTTTTTGCATGGGCAGAGATTATTTAAATGAGTGACATTGTGACTTCACAAGATCCGGAAGAAACGCGCTGTAGTCCCAGTTTGTCGTATGACGTATGAAGTACCGTCCCAGTGTTAAAAAAACGTGCAAAGACTAAATCAAACAGCCTATACAAGAATAAATTATATGGAGAAAAATCCTAGAATGTTTTCCTCAAAAAACTGAAGAAAGAAAGACATGAACATCTTGGATGAGATGGGGGTGAGTAAATTATCTGGAAATTTTCATTTTGAAGTGAACTAATCCTTTAAGATCTTAACTTCATGCTGTGGAAATACAAACCAGAAGACAGAACACAACGAGCGCAACGCTGAAAATGGGCGGGGCCACATAAGGTCTTATAGTTATCGTTCTTGGTGTGAATGGGCCTTTACGCTTGACACACTCACTCTTTTCACATACTGTTTTTTTGCATATTTTATATCTGATGTAAGTGTGAACTCATGGATTTACTTTGGAATGGCTCCGATTGAAAGGCTGCATCGGAAAATGCCCACTATAAAAACATATTCTGATGCAGCCTTTCAATTGGAGCCGTTTCAAAGTAAATCCATGAGTTCATACTTACATCAGATAGTATAGAATATGCATATTTGGTGTGCTGTCCCATCCGAGGAGAGGGTTCCAAGCTCGGAATTTGGCCCGCTCCCAGAGTATTCTCCCCTATCCCTGGCTGGGATAGGAATAAACTGTTGTGGAACAGAGGTAAATCGGCTCTACATAAATCTACGGTAAATCAGCCTCCTCTCGTGTTGATTGGGTAGATTATCTGAACATGCTACTCCTAAACATGAATAAAACATCACATTTAATCAAGTGATTCCGACACACACACAGTTTTACTTTATAGTTCTTTTAGAGGTGTTTGACTTTGACGCGTAATGTTATATTATAACTAGTCTATATTTTCTCAACTAGGCATTGCTATAAATGCCAATATAATGTTTCTAGGCCTTTTTGTGGCACATTTGGAACAAAACACACATTATCACACATGAAAAGAATACTCAGTAGCAATTTTTACATTTTCATCAACGGTATTTTGTGTTTATTTAGCCATTTCCCACATGCAGACTGTTGGCTGATTATAGATTTGACTATTTTTGTGAGGATATTTGGCCCGCTCTCTTTCTAAACTGACAATGAGGCACCTTAGTATATCTTTGATTTCATACCATGTGACCTTGACTTGAGCCAGTCAGGTGAATCTTATACTGGTCTTCACTTTCCACACAGCAGGAAGGCTGCACAGGGGAGATTAATGAATTAGAAATTAAAATGCCGTCCTTTGGGAAACCCGACTTGCTCCCTGCATAAACTCTTCCCACCCCCCACGTCTGGCCGTCCACTGTCCGTGCCTCAGAGCAGTTATCAAACACCTGTGCATTGTGTGGCCAGTACAATCGCACTTCCTTTCCGCTCAACCTCTCCCTCCTGGATGGAGACAAACGGCTCGGTGGTCATTTGTGGTGGGAAGCCACCCTCATTCTATGCATTGCGGGCGACCATCTCTTCAGACCGTCCCTGGTTTGGTGATAAGAATGGATATAAACCAGAGTGCACCAGTTCACAGGCATCACAATGGATGCCTGTCACTCAAAGCTAACAGAGAGCCCAAAGGACCACTCATCAGGAAAACCTCTTCTGACCTTCACTACCCTGGGGTCACCCTTTCTAATTCCCTTCCCTCTGCTCTATCTTTCTTTCATATGTATGCATATCTCTCTCTTTCTTTGTTTCTCACACCTTTGCAATAGTATGGAAAATTATATCATATAAAAAGCCACTCTTTAAAAGCACTACCCTGAAAAAAGTGAAATGCATGCATGAATTCTGGTTTAAAGGTGCTGTATGTAAGTTTTTCTCTTTACTAAAGCATAAAAATACCATATGTTTGCAGATATTTAGGAAACATGCTAAATTCACCTACTTGTTTCTCAGAAAAACAATGCTACAGCCAGTGATTCTACTTTGAAATGTGTGTTCCATGTCAGAATGTCTGTTTTTGTTTTGGACTGTGCGAAACCGCACGCTGAAAGTTTACCCAAAAGTATTTCGACACCACAGGTTTCCAGTTGGTGGAAAACAGTGTATTGCAGCCATGGAAGCCAGCAAACAAACTGGGTCAGAGATCGCACATTCTACCTGACCTAATAAGCCTCGGCATCCATCTAAAAATCTCTGTGAACGAGAGCATATTAAAATGCGGATAAATGAACTCACCTACTTACAGTGTGGCTTTCATTGTCGATTACGCTCGCTCCTGTTGCGGGTCCACATGGCAACTCACGTCGAGTCTGAGGAGGAGGGCTGTGGGAAACAACTCTCTCCAATATTTTGAATTTGGACTGCAGTACCCATTTCGACCACTAGCTGTCAATCCTACTTACCGCACCTTTAAAACTGTTTTGTTCAGTTTGTCTAAAACAGGGCTGTCCAAACTCAGTCCTGGAGGGCCACTGTCCTGCAGAGTTTAGCTCCAACTTGCCTCAACACACTTGTCTGGAAGTTTCTACACTCTAAAAAAAAAAGGTTCTATATGGCACCAAAAAAGGTTCTTGGCTCGTAATCATAGGGGAACCTTTTTTAGTGCTATATAGCACCAATTTTGGTGCTTCAGGGGTTCTTCAGCGGTTCTTCAGAGGTTCTTCACCGGTTCTTTGACTAAGGTGCTATATAGCACCTCTGAAGAACCGCTGAAGAACCACTGAAGCACCAAAATTGGTGCTATATAGCACTAAAAAAGGTTCCCCTATGATTACGAGCGAAGAACCTTTTTTGGTGCCATATAGAACCTTTTTTTTTGAGAGTGTAGTATGCCTACATTCTAAAAAAAAAAAAGGTTCTATATGGCACCAAAAATGGTTCTTGGCTCGTAATCATAGGGGAACCTTTTTAAGTGCTATATAGCACCAATTTTGGTGCTTCAGTGGTTCTTCAGCGGTTCTTCAGAGGTTCTTCACCGGTTCTTTGACTAAGGTGCTATATAGCACCGCTAACTAAGGTGCTATATAGCACCGCTACCATATACAGAACATGTTAAGATATGGTGCTATATAGCTCCAAAAGTGGTTCCTCTATGATTACGATGAAGAACCATTTTTGGTGCCATTTAGAACTTTTTTTTTGATTAGCTGGTACAGGTGTGCTTAATTGGGGTTGGAGCTAAACTCTGCAGGACAGTGGCCCTCCAGGAGCAGGATTGGACACCCCTGGTCTAAAAGTAATTTAAAAAAAAGTAAATAACAGAAAATATGATGCATATTTTAAAAAGACATCAAAATAAACATTATGGTTTTTGGATGTTGTCTTTGTTTATAGCAAGTCAACTAAACACTGACAAACAAAATTATTTTAGTTTTATCTTAGAAAATTCTACTTAAATAATAAAATATTATAATAATATATTATAATATTTTAAACATTTTGTCTTATGCCTAAAGGAAATATATTGATTAAGGATGGTATGGTCTTTATAAATCATTTTTTTACTTTGTATGAATGTTTATGTCTTTGGAAAAAAAATCTATATTTTTGATTAATATTAAATCTAAATGTAAGGTTTGAGACAAAACTAATAAGACATTTTTTTTTTTAGTCCAATGTATGTGTCTGTCTGACTGTAAGGGTTTACTCTATTCCTCTATGATAATAATGTATTATCATTATTTTAACACAATATTACAATTATTAATAAAAACTGAAATTCAACTGAATTTTTCTTTATATTTCTTTCAATGATTATTATTTTAAATATTCTATTATCACCACGTGACAATGACGTGAATTTTAAGATGGCATAGTCTTTCAGAAGTGATTTGGTTTTATTGCCATTTGGTTTTGTCAAGTATACTGTTTTTTCAAGTGCAGGAAACAACCCACCATGCAAAGAAATTCGTATTTTCAGATGGCTATTTCACTCAGAATTCCCCCTAAAGGATCGGAGACGTCATCAGTTCCTGTGTGTTCTGTCATGGCATGTCCGTTGTAAGCCACTGTGACGCCACTGGTCTCTGGAGCTGACCTGAAGAGAGAATGGACAGCGGAACAGGCCTCCAGTCACCCATCACACCCACCCAGTGAATGCACAGAGAAAAATGACCCGTCCTGACCCCACCCCATGTTTACCACAAGACGCAAGCTTTCTATTTGCCTCTCACCCCCTTTAAACTCCACTGAACGACTGAAAGTTTCCAATGGAGCCAGAACACTCGCAGGCTTTGTGAACGAAACACTTTGATAGCTCCTCTTTCTCTCTCATTGTAACTCTCTTTCTCTCAGTGTCTTGAATATTTTCCACAGCAGCTCTCTTCCATCCTTCACAAAGCTGTCATTGTAGAGCAATCATGGCGTGAGGGGGGTTCATGAATGTCTGCCGTAGAGTCAGGCCACAGTGGGCCGCTCTCACAGCACACAAACACTGACGGATGACTCACGCTTCCGAGGCGACCTCTCGCTCTCAAATCATCATTTATTCTGTACATCATCTGCAGATCTGTTTAGAATGAAGATGTTGAACATGTCAGCATGTGTGGATTCATTTGCACATAAAATAAGGAGCATGGATTTTACTGTACTGTTACAAAAATTGTTTTTGCACACTATTGCTTCACTCGCTGATAGATTCATCTCATTCATACAATGTCCAAAGAATATTTGGACACCTTTAGACAATTAAAAACACAGATACCACCGAATTGTATAAGCTTTACAATAAAAAACTAAATGTTATATATTTTTACTTGAAAAAATGATAAGCAATATAATCATTTTTTAAATATAAATATTTATTATTTCTAGTACATTTTAATAAACCTGAAAATAGTCAAATTATTTGTGATTAATTTCACAAATATGATTTCTGACTTGTCTTTAGCAAGTATGAAACATTTAAAAATTCTAATTTAAATGTCAAAATCTGTAAATGTTAGCTTATTAATTCATTTATTCAGAAACTTCTCTTGTCTTTTCCACGGACCCCCATTTGTAAACCCCTATCCTAGCAGAGCAACCATATTTGTAGTCCATCACAGTCAGTGTTATTTTGAATTAAATTTACATTTTTATATTTTACACATTTGTAGTAATTTTGTTGTGTTTTTGCCATTTTATAAGTTGTTTTTTATTCATATTCATTCATGAGAATTTTTTCTTTTGCAATTAGCTGAAACAAAACAAGTTTCAGTTAATGTTTATGTTACAAGTATAAAAAAAAACAATTATTTTATGGTTTTAGTTTTCAATAATGATAATAATCCTGATCACAATAACTATAAACATGTTCAATTTGCGTGGCCAGAAAGAGTACAAATACTTTTTTCTTTTCATTGTATCCATTGTTTTAGCATCAATACCTACTGTAAATAAAAAAAATAAAAATATATATTAGCTTGAAAAGAGTGTTTGTGCAGTGTTTCTAAACAAAATGGCACTTGGTTTGATGATTTGTTATATATATAATCTAATAACACTTATATATTTCAGTGTGGCTTCACTGTCCAAATATTTTATTGTTTAAGAGAGAATAG
The DNA here is from genome assembly GCA_023566225.1 of Romanogobio albipinnatus. NCBI lineage: Eukaryota > Metazoa > Chordata > Actinopteri > Cypriniformes > Gobionidae > Romanogobio > Romanogobio albipinnatus. Next base: position 39,666,949 of record CM042250.1, read on the forward strand.
TCATAGTAACCTATACTTTAATGTAAAAGGGGAAAAAACATGAGATGCATGTTTCTTTTTTATCTAGTTTAGTTTAGTTAAGTTATATAGCACATTTAATAACAGCAAGACCAACCAAAGTGCTGCACAATCAAGTAAATTAGAGTAATAGCAATAAAAACAAGACAATCACAAATTAGACATAGCAACAAACAATACAAACAATCCCAATATTATGATCTCAGCAATGAGCGAAGATTTCAAAAACCTGTATAGAAGAGGATAGAAAGCAACAGGGTAGTAGATGTCCATAAAGACCTATTGGTCTGATGGTAAGGAAGAAGATCAAATAAATAATGTGGTGCCAATCCATTCAATATACAAATAATAAAGCCTTTTCCTTGATTCGATACTCAATGGGGAGCCAATGCAAACTAGCTAATACAGGTGTAATACTTTCCCTCTTTCTAGTACACGTTAAAAGTCTGGAGTGTTAAAACTTTGAGTGCTGATTATAGGGCCAAGACTTTCAGAAAGGATATTGGTACGTTCAGATGGACCCAAAAACCCTTCAGTTTTGGAGTTCAAGAAAATATTCCGCCAGCTTTTAACATCCCTTATATACTACTGGGCTGTTGAATGCTTGAATCTGATTGGTTGACGAACATTCTAAGGTGTGCATTTTTCAGGGAAATCCACGGCAATTCCATATCACTTCGTAAAATGATTTCAGTTATTTAAAAGGTCCTTACAGCCTACAACAGCAACCAAGACCCACAACGACACTGAACAAGCAAGTAAACATAGTAAACAATAGGATAAAATTTATTATTTTTGCCACCAAATTACGTTTTATAGCTTTGCGTCGTGACTGCATTACCACCTCGGGTGTGCATTCATTTTTGAATAATTCAACAGCCCGTTGTCAATTATTCCTAACTTTAACAGTCGAACAATGACTGAGGTAGCCTGACAAGCCAGACCCACATCAAGATGTTGGATCTGGGAACTCACCATTGGCAGGGCTCAATCCGAGGGGCGGGATAAACGGTTGTCAACATAGATTTAACTTTCGCCGTATCCGGTTGGCAAAACTCTGAACACATCCTCCTTTCTTAAGAATGACTTCAGTACTGTTCTTTGTTTTTTTCTCAAAGAAAAGCTTAACTCCAAGTCTTCCAGAGTCGCAGCCAAAGCCGATTCGAAAGACCGCTGTTCGCCAGCTTCTTTGTTTACAAGTAGCACACGGAACCGCCGCAACTCTCCCGTCATTATGTTAAGCCCGCCCACTGACTCTATACACGATGTGATTGGCCTGACCAGAGTTTGGTTTTTCCAGCTCGCAAGCCAACGGAGAGTTGCTAGGCGCCCTGGCTGCAAATTAGATTTGCTGCCACTAGGGTGCGTCTAGATTTCTAGGCTTTGACTGAGGGACATGTTCTCATCTGATTTTAACAGAAGGTAAAGCTTAATATCAACAGCATATGATCTCAAATCTGATGTTAAAAATATTGTACTAATGTAAGCAGATATACAGTAGATAGAACAAAACAGGGACTAAAATAGAACCCTGAGGCACACCACATGTGCAAGCTACAGAAAAGGAGTTTTCAAAAGCTACAGAAAAAGTTCTCCCCTTAAGATGGGACAAAAACACAATTTAAAGCTGATCCTCTAATGCCAACATACTGCTCAATATGTTTCAAAAGAATTGAATGATCAATTATGTTGAAGGCTGCATGCCATGCACCAAGGTCCAAAAGAACCAGAACGACACACATATACCCAAATCAATAACAGATCATTCAACACTTCCTTTAAAAAGGAGGAGCGTTAATAAAAAAAACAACCTTCTCCAGTACTCAGTTCTCCTCTACCACAAAACTAGCAGACAAGCGAATGGTCCTTACTGCGTAAACATGCCTCAAACATGCAAAGAGAGCCAGAGGAAGTCAGAAAGAGCTGCGTAAAAGCCCCAGGCCAATCATGGCATTTCAGCCCACCGTGATGCAACCTGCTTTCTGGGGGGACAGAAAGAGTGAGAGCAACAAAAACAGAAAGAAAGAAAGAGGAAACAGTAGAAAAGGGATGGAAAGAGGGAAAATGAAAAGCCGCACCGCTCTGTCAGGAAAGGTCAATTACGACCCTAAACCACAGGGGACGTGTGTTGCCCAGGAAGTGCCTTCCGACCCCCAGCCCAGGGACGGTGCGCCACAACAGTCGCAAACCTCCCGTTGCCATGGCAGCATGACATTTGTCACCATTCAAATGAGGCCCGGACCTGACTTAAACAAGCCAGGCCAAAAGCCCTGTCTTGTTTTGCCTAAATAAACCTACAGCAGAATTAAAGTAACCTGTAATACATTACGACCAGGCAGCAGCAGGTAATGTGCTTGGAGGAATGGAGGTGATATTCATAAAATGCCTTCAAATATAAAGCAATTAGTGAGATTTGTATTGTAAAGTTCAAGCATTTATAGAGCTAACAGACGAAACAACACCAAACCCACACAGACTCCCAATGAGCCATTAGAGAGGGGCCAGAAACACAGAGACATAAATAAAAGAGTCCATCGGGTCATAAACACCCAAATTAAACTAATCATTGCAGTAAATATCTCATTACATTGATTATACTAACATTAGATGCCACATAAAAATGATTAGTTAAACAAAGGTAAACAATTTGTTGGTTTGCCTTCTTCATGCTAATTGAGCTAGTCCAAATTTGATTTTATTATCCCGGTTGTCATTTTATTATGGTTGTATATTAGATTAGGTTTAGGAAGGGTTGTCGAGATTATTCGTTACAAATAACCCATGACCATGTATTTTCTTTAGACAATGAATGTTTCAATTCTATACAAATATGCATAACAGGACACAAAACAGTGAGGATTTTATTTAGAAAAACATGCATGTGATCTCATATAGTGTTCAAAATGTAAATGAAGACCAATTACCAGAAATGCAGTTTGTAAAGAAGACAGGCAAACCTCTACCTCACCTTTTGAATCAAGAAAGACAATGTTGCCATCTAGTGGTGAGGAAATATAATATAATATAATATAATATAATATAATTAATATAATATAATATAATATAATATAATATAATATAATATAATATAATATAATATAATATAATATAATATAATATAATATAATATAATATAATATAATATAATATAATATAATATAATATAATATTTAAATACATTCAAATTTGTTACCTCATTTTGGTTAAAAAAGGAAAACATATGCACTCAGTTTAAAGCCAATTATTGCACAGATTTTTAATTAGTCATAAATGGAGAGAAAAAAAACATATTTTGCAGTTTTGTGCAGTCATAGAAAGAAAGACTTAATAACTTGAACAGATCATGAATGCAGTTTCTAGTATGGTAGATATCCCGTAACATTGTTGGATTATAGAAAACACCAAAAATATAATTACAGATGCATACATGCATATATTACATATACAGATCTGAATATGGATTATTATGAATTGTATTTTAAAATGTGAGAACATCAGGAAAGCTATGAACCCATAATCACAGCATTAGAATTTTTACATTAGAGTTCAAAAACTTTTTTTTTTTACATTTTCAACAGGAATACAATAATGCCATTCAAACCGTATAATTACTGTAACTGTAAGCTGTTCCAGTAATTCATTCATGTTGAGTTTGCACTTACACTATAGCGATCAGGCCTGCATTAGTCAGATAGACTATTATTTGGAGGGGCATTCATGAATGAAAAATCTAATTTGCAGACTCTAGTAAATGTTTTTCCGGCTCACTGCCAGATGAGGGTCTACTTAAACGTCTGATTTCTACAAAAAATGTGATAGCAGGTTAGAGACCGAAAATAAACTGTCACAAAATACTGTCCATGTGAGCATGTTATGTCTTAACAACCACAAACTTTTGAAGAAACCACATGACAACATACATGATGACGCCACTCAGTAGGCCTATGTCTCTGACGACATTCACCACTGTTATACATTCAGTATGGACTCAAACTCATCTATTCTCTGCATTGTGTTTCCTTTCTTTATCTTCCTGTAGCAGACAGTGTTGTACCTGCAAATGGGACGGTTGCTTTTATCCATCTCGTATTCCTGGACTGACACCTTCTCGTATTCCTGGACTGCCATCTCAACCGACAGCTGGAAATCTTCCTGCTCTAATTCAGCCAATCCGTCCTCCTCTTCCTCTTTTTCTTCCTCTTCTTCCTTCATTTTTTCCTCTTCATCTTTGTCTGCTTTATTCACACTTATTTCTTCGTCATTCCTGTCAGAATTATTCTCACTTATATTCGCCGGCTCTTCAGATGTCGTGGTCTCTTGAAGTACTTCTTCAGTTTGACCATTCATTTGCTCTTCCTCAGCTTTTAATGTGTCCTTGTTCTGCTCCATTGATGTCACTTCCTGTCCTGTGATTGCAGCAGTTGTTGTAAATTGAGAAAGGAAAAGAGACACAATTCTTCTATTTGAATTCCAGTTCTCAAATGTAACATAGATCAGTTTCTGTATGATAACAAATAAATAGTTTTTCTTGCGCTCTAACTTCACCGATTCACCCAATCAGTGTCTGTCTTTTCATTAGACACAATGGTTAGTCATGTCCAAATTAGGAAAGGACTTTTGGTAAAGACACTTGGCAAAAGATGCAAAGTTTTTTTGAGGAATTTTAATTTGATTTGACTAAACAAAGTGACCAACTGCTGGAATGGAATTGCGTGTACAATATTCTTCCTATGTTTCAACAATGAGAGGCCTTACATAATATGCAAGAATTAGGAAATTGTGTCACGAGGTTACATAAATACAGAAATCGCTTAAGTAACCATGTCTAGACATCTTTCAAATTACATTTTGAAAGTGTTAATGCCGTTCTCTTTTTGCTTATGTAATTTATCTTAGTAATACCTTATCAAAACTAGGTTTTTCTCAAGATAAAACGACTTAGGCACTTGGAACAAATAAACCGAACGACCTGAATGTGAAAAGTGAACTTGTACATTTCAAAACCAATGAACAGTGTATGGAAAAGATTTGCATTGTCAGTACAAATGCAGAAACCAACCACCACCACATTGACGCAAACTCTAAAACCTCACTGTACTCACTTAATAATGTCTCTTACCTTGTTCCTGTTGGCTCAGCAGTGCTGCGTAAGGTTTGTTTGTGGGGTCTGACCCTGGTTCCTGTGATTTGGGAAGGAGAGTGCACCCTGAAGGAGAAGGATGCTCAGAAGTAGTCTCTTGTGGCGAGCAAGTCAGTGTGCATGGCTGTGTCCGTGTCCCTCCTTTCGCGTCTCAATGGAATCTGGCTGGCATTGGGTGACGCAGCCTTATTTTCATTCCCAGTGGCGGAGCTGATGAGATTCTCATCCCCATTGTTTGAAAACAGTGTTGTTTTTCTTCTAATTCTGGGCTTGAGACATTCAGTTTGAAAAGTGGCACCCTTTATTTTGAGCTTCTTCGAAAACAGGAGATTTTTTGGTGTTCTTCTACTGTAACGTTGTGTTTACTACACAGAAATAAGGATAGCACACTTTCTGACAGGTGGATATTAGTTTAACACAGTCTAATATGTCATTGAGATGCCAAAACGCTGTCCTCCTTAGAAGCGGTTATGGTCTATTTAGATTTTTTTCCCACTGTTTCTTTGTGAAAAAGAAGTGTGCTTAATAGAATTGAATGGGAACTTGTAGTAGGCTATATATATATATATATATATAAAACTGTACTTGCCAATAATATCATGTTAGAAACAAAAGGCCACTTAAAGAGATAGTTCCCCAAAAATTAAGATTCTGTCATCATTTACTCCTCATGTTGTCTGCTGAACACAAAAGAAGATATTTTGAAGAATCTTGGAAACCAGTTGACCGCAGTCACGGCACCCATTAACTTTCATAGTACTTTTTTTCCTACCATGGAAGACAATGGTCTGGTTACCAGCATTCTTCAAAATATCTTCTTTTGTGTTCAACAGAAGAAAGAAACAACACATTTGGAACATGAGGGTGAGTAAATGATGACAACACTTTCATTTTTGGGTAAACAATCCCTTTACGTGTACATTAAAGTCCTCATGAAATCAAAATTGACCATATTTACTTTGTTAGCGCAAATTGCTAGTTTTGTGGTGAACAATCCATCCGTGCAAGTCAATCCACATCAAAAAATTATTTGGCTTCGTAATCTTTAATCAAAATCTGAAAATGCTCCTCCCCTCTACTTTGGTAGGCCATTTTTGATGACATCTGTTTGACGGCTTGGGCTTCGACATGCCATCATTAAACACGCCCATTGAACTTGCGTTCAGATCTGCCTCCATTTCTGAATGACCAATCAGGTCACACGGGGGGGAGGGGGGTTGGAAACAAACCACGCCCTCTGTTCTGCTCATTTAGTATTCCGTTTCTCTCGGAAATACGTCAAATCACTGAAATAATGTCGGTTGCAACTTCCGGTTCACTGGGACTTTAAAGTAAAATTTTAATGATTGTTATAATAATCTTTTGTCATGCTTTAAAGTCTTATTTATTTTGTTAGCACACATTACAGGTCTTAGGGTGAACAATTAATCCGTGCAAGTTAATACACAGGAAAAAAATGTGTTTGTCGTGGTAATCTTTAATCAAAATCTGAAAAGTAACCTCCGGTCTGGAATGGCGTTCCCATTTGGATGACTGCAGTTTAATGGCTTGGGGTTGAATATCCTTAATTAACCACTCCCCTCCAACCATGAGCGAGAGATGGGCTGCATCCAAAACCTGGAAAATGCCGTCTGATAAGGCAGCGAGGCAACGAGTCAGCTGCCTAGGTTTTCGGACGCAGCCATGGAGAGGAGGAGCACTGAAGTAAAACCCTGCCCTTGGAAATACGTCACAGCACTGAAATAAAATTAGTTGCAACTTCCGGTTCACTGGGTACAATTATTATTTTGATTTACAGTTTTATTTTCAATAAAAGTTTCAATAGAAATTACACTAAAGTATATTTTAGTTTTCCGTAATAGCTTGTCAGCACATTCAGCAGTAATTATATAAAGATCATACAAGTGCATGTAAGTGGATTAAAAAATGCTCTAAAGTTCCGCTAACTGTATTTAATATAAATTTAAACTATAATACGTTTTCATTTAATTGCAGTTAACATGCAGTGTGCCTAAACGTATTTTTACATTTTCTTTTAAAGTGTATTATTTCCACAATAAGTATTCTTTTTAAAAGTAAACTACCTATTTTTCGCAAGGGTTTATGCTCTTATTCTTTTTAGTCTATAAAAGTACTCAAGTAAACTCTTAGCACAAATAACAGTTTTCCAATGCATTGCCCAGTCATACAAACATAATGAGGTCCGTCTTTACCAGCTTTTTATAGACTTTAGACCTGAAAACTAAACGAAATATTAAGGGACATTTTTAATATTCTAAATAAAGACCTAAAGGGCAGAAGAAAAAAACATAACTACACTCCAAAAAATAATTTGTTGAATTTACTTAAAAAAGCAGCGTCAAGTATAGTACTCAACTATATTGAGTAATTTTTTACAAATAACAATTTAGTTATATGAACAAAAGAAAGTCAAGTAAAGCTGACAAAATGTCTTTAAGTAAATACAAACCATTTGAATTTGTCACTGTTACATAATATTTATATGTGCAGTTTACTTAATAATGTTATGTAAAATTTATAAAAGTTTATTATATTAGGTGAATACATTTATCGATTTAATTTACGTTATTAAATTAACTATTTGCTCTACAAGTGTACGTGGAAAACTGTTAAATAACAACAAGCATATTTTTAGAAACAAAATGCTAAAATAACTTAATTGAGAACAGGTAGTCCATCCAATAAATGTGTGTATGAGTGTCCACAGCCTAAACACAGGCACCACTCTTCTGTATAATGGTAACCACAAAATTACAGAGACTCCTCTAAATGTCCAACATAACACTAACATAAACTAACATCCCCTTTCCCTTTACTGAAAACATAAAATAACATTTTAATTCCTAAATTTACTCTCCTAATGCAGTCCCTTGCAAAGCATGCTGGGAACTACAGATCCACTGCCCAGTTTGTTCGTTTCACTCAGCAATGTTAAGTTGACCGAACAAACACTTATTAAGTAAAGCTGACAATACTCATTTTTAGTAGAAATAACTCAGTAAATTGATGAGTTTAAGTAATGTGAACAAGGATGATTTGAGTGCAACTAACAACAATGAAAGTGATTTTTCTTTAGTGTAGATACTCTAACACAAATTGACTTCAATAAGTTTTTCAGAATTAACCATCAACATTCCCTGGATTATCCAATGAATCGGCAAAATCTTTCATGCGTTTAGTGTACATCAGTTTAGTCGAGTTTATATGATTGCCATCCAATACGTACTGTAAAAATGTTGCAACAACTTCTACAAAGTCCTTTAAGAAGCTAAAAATGAGGTCTCAGAGAGGTCCAAAACCGAATGAGGCATCCGTCAATCATTCTACTGTCAATTAAGTCTTATAAAAGTGATGAGAATGCTAAGGTTTTGTCTTTGAGACAGGATGTACCGGTAAATGACGTGTCACTTCCTGCCAGAATGAGAATGCATCTGGTATTTTACCACTGACAGAGATGATATCTGGGAAACCTATGATCAGCAGAAGCAAACAGCCGACAAATCAACTTGTGCAAACCACATTCAAGCAAGATTAAGTGTACTGTGGGTAACAGCCAAAGCAAAACCAGCTTGTGCTACAAAACACCAATTACAAAAGTTTATTATTAAAGACACAGTCTAAATATATAAAAATGTATAAATAAATTAAAACACACAAAACATTTAGATAAAAATATAGATACAAATACAGTCAATTGAATAAATTGATAATAAAAATGACTGCTTAATAGTGCAAAATACACAAATAGAGTATGGCTAATAGAAAAATGCACTATAATTAAAAATAAATACTTAAATAATTCCATCTTACACATCAATTTTTAACATTTCGTGCTAAATATCATGCCTGTGCAATAATCCGGTCTCAACAGGGTCTCTTTGACCATATGGCCGTAAGTCGTGTAACTTTAAAAGGGTTCAGGAGTACAGAGTGTCCAATACTTTACTACAGAGTTTACTTTCAGTCCTACTCTAATGCACCAGCTTGTATTCTATCCATACTGTTAGCAGAGGATTCTGTAAGAAGGGCATATGGCTTCTGGATGTTTTCCATGGCACCTGAAAACAAAGGAAAAGATTATTTTAATCTACTGGTACTAAAGCATTTGTGTGAACATAATAGAAGATAACTCAAATCAAATAACAATGGTTTAACTGAAAATATTGAATTTAGTATAATTTTCTAATGTAACGTAAAGTTTAGTTTCTGTCTTGTTTAGTCTTAGGGTATACACCAACGATATACTAAAAACGGTGTTCACACAGATCCGTGAAAACGCAGTATTAATGTATGCCAGGCCAGTAGTTGGCACTGCCACTTTGTAAAGAAGAACAATAGACTGAACACGTAATATGCATGCATGTCACTGTTTTTCACAAATTCCCATTTTCATAGTTTACACGAAGACAATAACGGTATCGTTTTCAAAAACGTGTACTTTGAAACATGTTTTCAAAAGTTTGCATTTCCAAGCCCCCAAAACGTTATCATATAAATAAACGGCCAAAAAAAAACCCAATAAAATGTTTAAGTTTTTAGTTGAAAATGGTGTGTAAACAGCCCCTTACAACGTGTCTACACCGGATGCGACCGTTGTCGCTCGCATCGCAACAGCTAAAAGGCAGTCTACACTGGACGCGACAAAGCACCCATTCCAAAGCAAAGCATTTGTCCTTCATGTCAGTACGTCATAAATAGAACAAGGCATCAGTTTCACTGATCAGACAGAATCACTGATTATAACTGGTTCTATTGTCTTTTGTCACGTCGTATCGCGCCGCTCGCGTCCGGTGTTGACACAGTGTTAGTTTTCTTTGGCTGCATCCGATATCGCATACTTCCCTACTATATAGTATGCGAAAAACAGTGTGTGACAAAAGTAGTATGTCCAAATTCACAAAAAAAAAGTGCCCGGATGACCTACTACTTCTGAAGTGTGCGTACGATGGACACTTTACCATCCCATAAGGCCACATGAGAGGATTTGTGAATGGCAGTGAAGTGGCGTAACTTAAAAATAAGTACCTTATATAAGTAAATATTCAAAATAGGTACCTACTCACAGAGACGGACAGTAAAGTATCTTTACTTCCTACTCAAGTACATTTTTTAGGTTTTTACCCCCGGTTTCACAGACAACGCTTAAGCTAGTCCTAGACTAAAATGCATGTTTGTGCTGTTTTAACTGAAAGAATCTTGCACTGACAAATCTTAAAATATGTCACTGGCATTGTTTTGTCTCAAGATGCACACCAGTAATGTTTTTTTCTTGGCCACGTTTATAAAAGTTACTTATATGTCCTAATTGAATTAAGGCCTAATCCTGGCTTAGTCTAAGCCCTGTCTGTGAAACCGGGCCATAATGTACTTCATGACTGTTTTTCTTTGGTAAACTTTTACTTCACTACATTCCAAAGCGCAATGTCACACTTTTTACTGCATTACGTTTCATAAATAAAAGGGTTTTTTTTACCTTTAATACTTAGTACATTAAAAATGTAGTACTTTCTTACTTGTACTCAAGAAAAGCTTTGAATTACTGGAGTTAAAGTAAGAAAGTACTACATTTTTTATGTAATTAAGTATTAAATTATATTCAATATGAAACGTAGTGCAGTACAAAGTATAATATTATGCTTTGGAACGTTGTGAAGTAAAGGTTTTCCAAAGAAAAACAGTGATAAAGTACATATATACGTCTCTGCCTACTCAAGAGAGTTTGCGATTTCGGACGCAGCCGTATAGTCACCGTTTGCCTTAGCTCTAGTAACTCATCTGTTGCATGCTTTCTAATTAGTTCCTCGCCTATTCCCTGTTCCGTGTATTATCTTCCCTCTGTGTATTTCAGCTCTCAGTTCTCCTCTGTTCATGGTCTTGTGTTAATGTTACGTGAATTGTGTTCGCAATTGCCTTTATTTTTTTTACGCAACAGAAACAAGATATGCAGTATCAAGATATGCAGATACCACATGAAATATATTTTAGATGTCCTTACAAAACATATTTTCACAGTGTAGACTGTAAAAGTAGAATTTCTACACACACACACACACACACACATATCTCTTGATGCATTTGTTTGTATTCTTCAGGGAAGACTGGCATTATGGGGAAATGATGCGTTACTCTTGTGGTTAGTATATGGCCACATCTCCCTGCCTCAGTTTCACACACAAACACATATGAACACACACCTCCTATAAGACGCACTTCCTCTGTGATGAGTGTCTGAAGCTCTTCGCATTTCTCTGTAAACTGTTGCTGTTGTGTGGTGTAAATGTGAGGGGGAAACACAGAGAAAAACAAAAAACTTAAGCAAGAGGAAACCAGCTTCATTCACGATTCACACAGTTCCCAAATACAACATAATTACTGGAAATAACTATCGATATGCATTATGCAAGGTACACAAAACAGAGTCAGGACAAGAATGATTATGAAATATAATGATTATGAAATGTAATTATGTTATAAAAATACATAATTACATAATGGGACTTGTTATTAAGATATTTTTAAGGAAATCACCTGCAGGAGATGAAGCTTGCCAAGCAATTGTCTCTGCTTTTCTGTAGCACCTCTGATAATCTCCATCCTACAGTCCACAAAAGAGAAGACCAAAAGATTATATTCAGATCAAGAGGCATTTACAAGGGTTATTAGGTTTTGACTGGTTCACAAGGTATATTAAAGTCACCTTCTTTTTGTATTTTTCAAATGCATGTGCCCTTAATCTTTAATCAAAATAACTGATAAATGATGACGTGTTTACTGAAGTGAGGGCGGGACAACCTGTTACACACACATGAGAACAACCAATATCAAACCACAACCATCCAATCAATTCCCAATGGACAGAATCAAGTCCCACCCTGCATTTTATTCTTGTTCGAGATGGCTTTTTACCCAGATACAAGTCACAATATGGAAGAAAAGACTATCACAGCTTCCGTTTCATTCCCACTTTAAGTAACGACAATAAAACTACTATTCATTTAATAACTGCTGCTTCTGAATTGTGTCATTATAAACCCACTCACACACATTCTATCATATTGGCAACTTTTGTGAAAATGAATACAAATATTGTAATATTGTAATACAATCCTGCTAAATTTAATTTAAAAACTGGCTAAAAATATTTAAATAAAATTTAAACTATAATAGCTACATAACTTTTACATCAAATGATAAATTAAATATATATACAATTATTATTATAATATATATAATTATTTTAACAATGTTTTAATTTTAAAGAGATGTAGATTTTAACCATAAATGATGGTAATTCATACTTTTTTACTTACAAACATATCTTTTTTACACAGCACAGGTTAAGTGAATCGATTGACAGGTCTTACGGTTCATAATCATTTTACACAAATGAGGACAGCAACAGAAATCAAACCAACAATACGGCAACAATATGCAAGTGCTGTGACTAGTTCCGGTTAGTCTGGCACAGTACAGTAGAATTTTGACATTCTTTTTCCATTAAAAATACAGTGTATTTAAATTTTATTTAAGGATTAACACATCAAAATGTACCAAAGTCAATAGTGTTCAGTCTTACATTAAGAGGGAGGACTTCTGAACCAGATCCTTGATCTGCTGATGAGTGAATCCAGCAATGTACACGCTGTTGACTGTGATAATAACATCACCTGAGGTGTTGAGGAGACAAAGAGATTTCAGCAACGAGCAAGCATAAATGACACTGGTTCTTGACAGAAAGTGAGCAGGTGTCTTGATAACTCACCTGTCATTAACCCACTACTCTCTGCGAGACTGTTCTCCTTCACCCAACACACACATGAGCCCAAATCCTGCTCAGCGCTGATGCTTCTCTCAACACGGCCTGTCTGTGGACAGGGAGTAAAGATCCAATCAATTCATAATCCAAAATCCAATTATCCCTTGACAGATAATAAGCCCTCAGGCAGGCATGTAATGCTTGAATGAATGGAGAAAAAAGGATGAGAAGAGAGAGAGAGGGATAGAAGGTGGGCGGGTAATGAGGTTACCTGGATGTCAAACCCAAAAGTTTCGTTTTCTTTTCTTCTTAAAACGACAGTTTTCCTGTTAACCAAGAGAGTGTGTGTGTGTGTGTGTGTGTGAGAGAGAGAGAGAGAGAGAGAGATGAGTAAGAAAGACAAAGATAAACTGGGTTGACTGTGGCTTGATTTTGTGTAGGCCTATTTTTTTATTACTTAATTTATTTATTTTTACCGTATGCACTGGTCCGTTGTCTTGTCTTGGGACTGCAGAACCTAAAAAAAAAATAACACACCACAATTGGTAATTATTAAAATAAGTCATTTACATACTAGATTCATATATCATTTAATTATGGGCTACTAAATATTAGATATCAAATAATATAAATTCTGAAATAATTATTAGAATCATAATAAAAAATGTCAAGCATAATTCAATGAGAAATAAATCAGATAAAAATAATAATAGTCACTTACTTTTCTTTTATGACTTTTTCCATCATTGTTCTTGATTGTTTTACAATCACTAGTGTTCTTCTGTGTTTTGTGTCCAGTGTTCAGCAGGTTGTTTGTCGCGCAGCTGCTTTTCCCCAACAGTTTTCTTATGTATTGAACAGATGCTGTCATCTTTCGAGTGTGTACTGACATCTCTGCTGCTGAGAACGTCCCTCCTCAGGCTTTAAAGGCGCGCCTCTCTGAACGGATGTCACGTGACAAGAGCAAAGTCCCCGGCCGGGGCTTCACTACAAACTTTTGAATTTACTGTAAGTCTGTCAGCACACAATTATGGAGAATCATGTTTAAAATCACCTTTGCAACTTGTTTCAAATAAACCAAATGTAGACATACATTAACAATGTCGATTTTAAATAAATTAAATAATAAAACTGAAACCTAAATAATTTTTTTTTTACATTTTGCCACGTTTTGCGTACACTAATTATTAAAATAATTTATTTAAAATGGACATAAAATGTCTTCCATACATTAAATAGAGAAATCGAGAGGTAATAAACATGAACAACAGATTTAAATTCTCAAATAAATAACTTAATATGCCTAAATTCAGCTTAATTTATAGATTCATAACCACGGTTTTAAACTGCCTCCAACAACAAAACAAACACACACACACACACACACACACACACACACACACACACACACACACACACACACACACACACACACACACACACACACACACACACACACACACACACAATAATAATTGTGTGTATATATATATATATATATACAATTATTATTATTATTATTTTTTTTTTTTTTTAATAATAAAGTTTACACATAACTCATTATATCAGCTGAATCTCTACTTCTCAATAATACTACCAGCACATTTTTGTGTTTGTCAGAATTGAACAAACACCGTGTGTGTTTTCGCCCCTAGTTCAGTAGTCAGGGCACTGATCAGGACATAAGTCAACGGGGTGACTCCCTGATCAGTGCCCTGACTACTGAGCTAGGGGGCTGATTGAGACGCACCCCGTGTGTGTTTTCACCTTCACGCTTGCTCGGCGTTGCTTCTTGAAGATTGTTCCCGATCCAGTAGGTGGCAGTAGAGGCGTCTCCGTCCCGGTTAAGTGCGCAGTTCAGTCTGATGAAGAAGAGAAATCTAGGCGTCCCCCTTCTGCGTGCTGCTAGTTAACACGACGTAAGCTTTGTCTTTTCCACATTTTTTCGTAGCCTCAACTAAATAACAACGATTTAATTTAACATTCAAATATTGCTCTACATGTTGTTTATATCCGTGATGTCTGCATTTTCTGTTTTTCAAATCTGCGTAGATAATTGGCTTGTCTTATAGATGATGCTTATGGTGGTCCTGATGCTGCTTTTGTTACTAGGCGACCAGGTTGACTCGCGAGCTAACTGATAAACAAGAGTAATCCTAAGAGAACTAGCTAAAATATGCAGCGTGTTTAAAAACGTGATTTAGTAACGGCCGCGTTTGTTCGCTTTGGTAAGTTAGATTGCTGCAGATGGCTACGGCTGTCCACACAACGAAGAAATGGTCAGCGCTCAATATGTCGAGATGACACAGACAATATTTCGCAGTTTCATTGGATAATTTTAGAACGCATGAAAGGGGAATAGTTCAGCTGACCTTCTATTTAGAATACATATTAAGCGTCTAACTTTACTCTTTCTGCAACTGCAGTGCTATCTAACCACCATTGACCACTACGACACCAATCATGGATGCCGAGCCCAACTATCGCCGCACAAAACCGGGTAATGGCTCTTCTGAGCAACACATTATACTGTTGTTATTTTTTTAACAGACCACTGTAGACTTACATTACTGTCACATAATACATGTAAATATTGTATAAGATTAAGGCAAATAATTGTAGAGGCTGTTCACTGCAGAGTCATGGGTGGAGCCCCCCCCCCTCTCTGGATGTAATTTGGCATAAAATGGATGGAGCTAGAAGGTCCAACCACACCCTAACTCTACCCATAACTCTGTCCATCTACTCATTAGATTCACAGCTGTGAAACTGGACTAGGTCAAACTCAACCTATGATTTCCAGAGAGGTGGAGATTTGGCTCTGCATTGAGCACCACTTGAATAATTGTGCAAATATTATAATTTCATTTTAGGTGTTAGATCAACTCAACATGAAGCTTCAAATGGAGCTTCTGGACCCTCATCACAGATTCCAGGTTTGTCACAGACTGCCGACGTCACTCCTGAAGAAAAAACTAAAGGACGGCGTGTAGGAATTCAGGCCTCTGACTCGGATTATGTTAAACTTGCAAAGCAAGGAGGACAGAAGGGTAAATGTGTCTCGACTGTATAGAATGTTTATTTTTTATTTTTATATTTGTCACCAACTTTGCTGTGATTCACCACATGTTCTTCAGAATAGCGTCCGATGTACTAGTCTTACTATTTATGAAAGGAACAAAGTGTAGCGTTTATTTACAAAATGACCTATTGCATTTGCAAAGATGTTCAGTGCAGAACACAACGTGATAGCGGCAAATTGTCCTGAAACAAATTAAGCAGTATGCTACCGATCGATTTGATTCAATAGCTGTTGATTTGATACCCATAATTATGGCCCTGCTAATCTTTCAATTCTCCTGTAGGTTTGCTGTGGCATGATGATCCTGTGGAAACAAAACCTAACAGTTCCTATGTAAAACCCAATAATTGGTTCTCTGGCTCACCCGATGATCAAGAGAGGTGAGAATTTGTCAGCCCAATAAGATGCTGTTTTTCACATAATTTTGGTTCGAATGAATGATCCCAGATGTATTATAAGAGACCATCTCAATTTATTACAACTCATTGGCCTGGAGAAAGAAGCTATGTTTCAATTAGTTCTGGTATTTAAGGCATGGCATGTTCAAGCAGTTCAAGAGTATTCTGGTCCGTATTAATAGGGTGACATGGAGGACCTCCATTCTTCTCTCAGAATGAGAGAACATAAAAGGGTAAACCCCAATCCATCCGCTATGGTGGTGTAAAATTGGGGTTCAATCTTGTGATCTTATGCTTGCAGCAGCAGTAATGCAACTACCCCTGATGGAATCAGCAAGAGTGAGTCTAAAGGGGCCTTACAACAACTGGACCCCCCATTTGGAACTGATAACTGTTCAGCCTGGGACAGGGATTCTGGTAAAGACAAGGTGAATGGATAGGCACAGACCGTGACAGCCATCTTGTATTTAAACCTCCCATACTTCCTCCAGCTGCCATATTATAAACAATCTTTCAGTTGCCATCTTGCCATCTTTTATTTTTTTTGCCATGCAAAATAAGTTAATTTGGGGGGGTATACGTTCATTTTCTTGTTGTGATTCTGCTTTTTACTTTCTTGACTGGTTGACATGAAGACATATGAACACCATTTTCTCTCACAGGAAAAAATAGGACTTTTGCAAATTACCATTTGTGTTTTCATGGTGACTTTATGAATACTGATTTGATAAAATTGCTTGCTATGTGGCTTCTCAGTTGGGAACACTAAATACTGTAAATATTTGAGAATCATCTGCTTTTAGTTACTGTTGCCTACTATAAAAACAGATACTTTAAAGCAGGCATATTCAAATGGCGGACCGCGGTCCGGACCCTGGCTTGGTTTCAGCCAGACCGCAAGACATAATAACAACTGTAGCACCATTTTACTGTTTCTAGTGAAAGTGAGCAGTGTGTCAAAACACTCAGGGTCGTTTATGGTAATGATCTATCGGCGCTACATTCTCTAATATTTTTATCTAGAGCCAAGCACGCACCATTCAAGCCCTTTGTGCTCTGTGCACGTTGCTTCTCTCTTGCTAAAGACAATAAAGCGCCACATGAAGAGCTGCAGGTGACGCGGTTATTTTAACAACAGTAGCAGAAACGCGGTGGATACTTTCGCTAAAACACTGCAGAAAACAACAATTCTGCAAATAGTTATTTTTATCTGTCATATATGACTCTAACCATTAATCGGCATATTAAGTTTATTTCAAAATAAACATATCATTTTGAAAATGATTTGAAGATAGCAAGGAAAAGCAACATAAACCTTAAAATTACTAGTTAACTTTTTCTGCTCATTATGAGGGCATTTGATTATCATGTACATTGTTTGTTTTTAGTAGATACTTATGTTAAGCAAAATGTAAAAAATAGTCCAGAGGAACAACCCTGAACCCTCATACAGTATCTTTTCTGTCACATGACTTCTCCCTTAAATATGTATCTAAATGTTAATATAATAATCGCTTGAAAACATCTGATCTAACATTTTAATATTCATATCTAATTGAGCTCAACTGTTTAAATATTTTACTTTTTTTTAATAGAAAAACGGCACAGGGTCCAATATCCTCATCTTTGATGTCTAATATCTTCACTGCTTAGGATTTTCTTTCTTTTACAAAGCACTATATATATATATATATATATATATATGATAATAACAACAGTAGTAGTACTCATACAAAAAAATAATAATATATATATAATATTCTATACTTTTATGAATTCTTTTGAGAAACCATGAGAAAAGGGTGAATAATGGCAGAGTTAATGTTTTTAACTATGCTGTATAGCTGTATTTAGCGATGTGTTTGTAGTCAAACTCAAAAATGCTTATATTTTTAATGATTAAAAAATGCCATTATTTTATTTAAAAAAATTTAATAATTGTATTTTGTTGACAAAATATTTTAGTTTGTCTTGGATATTTTTTGATTATATCAGAGAACATTTTAAGCTGTTATTTGGTCATGTTACATTGTGCCCCACCACATGTTACAATGTACCACCTATGGGGCATGTTGTCACATTTCACTTCCATTCTTTCAGGGTAAATCAAGAAAAAAGTATACACTGCATTAATGAAACAAAACCACATAATTGTACTAGACATGTATGCAATTAATGTGGGTAAAAATAAATACTCTGAACCCCAAGTGGATTTACAAAAAGCGTTAGGTTGTGCCCCGCTCTCCCCTATATATATATATATATGGACCTCCGCTGGGAAGGAAATATAGAGACCGGACCTCTTGGAACTACAATTGAATACCCCTGCTTTAAAGGATTAACGTTACTAAACAAAAAGACTTTCCCTAGTAAAAACCAGTTTGACATATTTAACTATACAGAACTGGTTCTTTCATAATGCTGACTCAAATAACTGTTGAAATGGCTCTGTACCCTGTAACATTAGATCTGCAGTTCTCACTCCATGCCCTATCATGTTCATCATATAAACAGGAAACGGAATCATCTAATTGCATTATTAGTCATTTATTATTCTTCCTTCATGCTTCTTTCTTTTTATTAATGATGTTTTGTTTTTGTATCTGTGAGTTTCCTTTTTTATTGCTGGGTGGAATTATTCATTGTTAATTAATCACTTGTTATGAAATTCATCTGCAGTGTTTTATATCATGATATTAAATTGGGAATTAATAATTAAAAATCTGATGTCTTCACACAGAATGTCGACCATGCTACATCGGAGATGGAGAAAATCTCTCTAAGCCAAAAAGATATTAGCGAGGCCAACAAGTTCAAAAAAACGTATGTGTGTCTCTCTCTCTCTCTCTCTCTCTCTCTCTCTCTCTCTCTCTCTCTCTCTCTCTCTCTCTCTCTCTCTCTCTCTCTCTCTCTCTCTCTCTCTCTCTCTCTCTCGCTCTCTCTCTCTCTTTATTAAACATTTTAGCCCTTCAATTATTTTCCAGATGCACGTTTATACATATAAACTCTTGAAATGTTTTCAGTCTGTATAAGTATTTGATAATTGTTTCTGCACTGCAGTTCCCATGATAAGAAGAAAACGGCTCCAGTCAGCATGTCCAAACTTTTAAGCTTCGGTTATGCCCAGGAAGAGAATAAATCTCCCAATGATGATGATGATGATGCTTCAAGTGAGATTTTCTGCTTTTTTATTATTATATCTAATATCTGTGTTTTATGATTATATCATGAGTAGTTTGAGTTTTGAATTTAACCACATATACAGTAGGAGGCAGCTGCAGTGCTGCTTGGTATGAAATGCTTACAGTATGTATTTTCTGACAAACACTGTTGATATTTGAAATCGACACCCAAACAAACACACCACCACCCAAAAGGAACACAACCCTTCCTTCATTGCTCCGCCCCAAAATAATGAACATGCTATGCAATAATGCAACACAGGCAAAGGCTAACAGCCAGTGTATCACACAGCTCACGCAAGTATGTATGAATCAGCTATGATTCAACGACAACAGCATTAAATCTTGGTTCTGTGAAACGTAGCAAAACCAATGTTACTTATCCATCAGAAATACAGCCTCAGAAATACAACCTCAGCGTCAGTTTTCAGGCCTCTTCAACGTCTCTCCAGCGCTAGTCTCAGCCTCAGACGTCACGCCCATGTTGGCTGAACGTCTGATGCATAAGGCCCACAAAATAGGAAAAGCTTTGGGAGTTTCGAAGTCGTCATCTGATTGGTTGAATTCTCCATCATTTCCAGAAGACGTGTGTGTGCTTTCTTTAAAGTCGTCATGACGCCAAACCAGAGATGGCCTTATTATTCTGAGATTTGAAGGGCCGTATCACAAGTGTTTTTTGCTAGTTTCAGCCCGACGCAGTTATTATTTTCACATCCTGCGCCATGTTGTTTAAATAGCAAATGCATTTGCGCCCATTGTCGTGCTGGTCTGAAAACGAGGTGTGTTCAGGCGCATTGCTATTTTGATGCAACTGAAAACGACTGCGCCATTGATCAACTGAAACCTGGTCAATGCCGCAATATTTTTTTTGTTATTTAAAGAGCGTGTTAGTAATATGCGATTATAAGCGGGTGCACAAGGTGCGCAAGGTACGCTCGCAAATTCCGGCATGTAAATAGCTATTCCGCCATTGTGCAAGTGCAACTGGCTTTTAAAGGGAATAGGAGATGAGACTCTGGTTGGTTTATTGCATGTTACGCCCAAAACACACCCATTACTCATTAAGAGAATAGGGACAACACTTTTAGACCATGCGCCGGGCGCAACGACCAGTTTTCCTGATTCGGACACGCCCTAAGTGCACTTGCGCTGGGCTGTTGAATAATGAAATAAGCTATTTCCTCACAAAAACGTTTTATTCAGCATAGTGAATCTTCTCCTCCATTGACATCCTTTTTTTTTTTTTTTAAACGGCCTCTTGTCTTCTTCCCTGCCTACTGCCGTGTTAGCAGGCTTTACACTTTTTTTCGGCTAAGGTTGCAGGCTTGCCTTCAAGTGGCATTGGGCAAACCCCCTCATGGAAGAAAAACTGTGTAAAAACTGTGACAATGTGTGCTTTTCAAATCAAATCAAATCACTTTATTGTCACACACCCATTTACACAAGTGCAACAGCAGGTGAAATTCTTAGGTGCAGTTCCGAGCAACATAGCAGTCATGACATGACATGTACAACATTTAAAGCAGCATCAGATTACACATCTGATGCGCCCACAATTACTCACAGCACAGTAAAACTCTACAATAAACAATAAATAATTTACACAATGTGAGTGTAGTTCTCACATCTTTAAACAATATACACATACTTACAATATACATATACTTTAAACAATATACACTAAACATACATTAAACAGTATACATTAAGCCAAAAGTGTCTGTCTGTCGTACGTAGTAAGGCAGACAACATCCAAGACAAAAAACACAAAAACTATAAACAGAACAAACAAAAAACTACAATGTTGTAACGGAGCTCGCAACGCAGCAGCCATCCTCGGCGCCATCTGATGAGTCCATCTGATGAGTCCATCTGAATCTTTTTAGGATCAACTAACGCTGGATTTATGTATGAACGTTTCAGTATGTGAAGTACGTAGTGCCATTGTTGCAGTAAACCTGCACAAGATTCCTGAATGAATCATTTATTAGATGCACAGCAGTCTGTTATCATAGGTACATTGGGCCTCATTCAACTTTCATTTAATTTGCACGTCAAATGGACCTTCCCAAAAACTCTCCTCCTGATTCACAAACGTGTCGTAAACATTCGATTTGATAGTTTAACTTGTGTATGTTAATGAATCATCCACAATTAGCATAATACCCACCCTTGAGTTACAGCTACATAAATTACGTGTCCAGGAATGCTGTGGAATCTTCTGGACGCTCTTCTCAGATTTGGCTCCAGTATATTGCATAGAAGCTGAAAAGACTAATTGGCCATATACATAACAATAAATATTCAATTAACATTGCCAAAGCATTTTAGCCAGCTAAAAAAATGCCTGGTGGTCTTATGAAAGCTGCCAGCTGTTGGCTTTTAAGAGCGCTTTGGAGGCACAGAGTTTTCTACGCACCATTCACACGTGGTAGGGAGCAGGTGTAAATTTCTTTCGTACCAACGAACATTTTGTACATGCGAAAATGTTAATGAATCCGAAAATTGACGTCAGAACAGCTTAACACAAATTCGTTCTGGTCGTGTTTCATGAATGAGGCCCATTTATTTTACATTTTAATGCCCCTAAACATGATACAGAACAAAACAAAACAAACTGTGATTGGTTGCTTTACATGTCAGTTAGACGGTCTGAAGGTCTGGTTAAGCAAGACTACTCCAACCCAAAAAGGAAAATTAGCCCATGATTTACTCACCCGCAAGCCATCCTAGGTGCATATGACATTCTTCTTTCAGACGAGTACAATCAGGGTTATATTAAAAATGTCCTGGCTAATGGCAGCCCAAAATTTGAAGCCCAAAAAAGTGCATCCATCCATTATAAAAGTAATCCATATTGCTCCGGGGGGTTAATAAAGGCCTTCTGAAGGGAATCGATGGGTTTGCGTAAGAAAAATATCCATATTTAAAACTTTATAAAGTAAAATATCTAGCTTCAGACGTCTTGCGTTGCTCCAGTTCCTTTTTTTTCGCAAATTGAATACAGAAGGCGGTCTGGCAGAAGCTAGATATTTTACTTTATAACATGTTAAATATGGATACTTTTCTTACACAAACCCATCGATTTGCTTAATTTTCATTTTTGGGTGATATATCCCTTTAATGCGGGTCCTAGCTCCTGCCTAACCCTTCTTCTTCCAATTACATTCCTCTGACCTTTTTCCGTCTCAGATCTCCCCCACCCCCCCCCCACCCCGCTTTTTGTTTTTTTCTCCTACAGCAAGGACAAACACAATATATCTATATATTTTTTTTCAGCATGCACAAAGCAAATATTCACAAAATTGTTTGTTTGGGTTAGTGTTGTCAAAAGTTCCGACGGTGATACCAAGTCGGTACTGAAATGTAAAATGTGACGCTTTGAGCACTGTTGAGCAGAATCGCTCAAAACACCTCTGATTGGCCATTGTGCTCACACGCTCATCAAATATGTCTGTGATTGGCTACAATGACTAGCGCTTCAAAACATGTTATAAATATACATCAATGACGCTTTTCACAGAGCGCTTGCACAGATACACACGGGAGCGTTTGAATGCAGGCCTACCAGGCCGCTGGTCGAAGCCTGCTTGTGCTTTCAAACGCTCCCGCTTTCAAAACACTTTCAAACACTTCCGTGTGCTTTCAAACGCTCCCGTGCGTTGATCATTGTTGCCAATCACAGACACATCCGATGAGCGCGTAAGCACAAAGGCCAGCGTCACATTTTTTAAATTTCAGTACTGACTTGGTATCGCGGTCGGTACTTTTGACAACACTTGTTTGGGTGTTGACGTCAATTCAACAGCATTTCTCAAAAATCGCTTACTGCACCTTAACTGCATGTCAAATTATGTATATATTTGAAATTTATTTGTGTGCATCTGATATTTTAGGCATGACCTCTGAGCAGACAAGCACCATTGCACCGGAGGATGAATTGGAATAAAAGGCGATGCCCCTCAAAACCCTTCTTCATGTATTGTTGTTCTCTTGTATCCAATAGCTCCTTTGCATCAACCACCCGCTCTGCTTTATGCAAAAACACTTTTTCTTCATTAACTAGTTTGTGTCAGGCTCACATATATGGTGCTTGTGATCGGGATAACTATAACCCTAGGAGGAAGGAATATTTGTGAAGTCCCTAAATGAAAACTACAGGTTACATGCACTACAAAATACATCTTAGATGCATTGCGCATTGATGCCAAGGTAGAGCTGATTTTCATAATATTCATTTTTCACTTATACATTAATACTCATGGTGCAATAATGTGCCAAAACCTTAGGAACACTAAAGATAACACACATGTAGGCAGATAGGACATACTTATGCCACGTTAAACAGCTCTTTCTCACCTCACATTGTCAATGAATAGGACAAAATGTGTAAGCTGCAAACTCTTATTACACACTTCAGCAAATCTCTGGTTTGAACACTTTTGTGTATTCTTATCGCCCAATAGTCAACTAGTTGAGCGCATGGTGAGCACACAAGAAGGCCACCTTACAATGAATTATTACATGAAGTAAGGAGATGCCCTTGGTAGGGATTTGAGAACAGGAAGGGGGTTTAGGGAGTTCGTGATTGTGAATGTCTGTTGTTATTAGTATTAATGTGATGGTAAATAATAATCTCGAATTCAGTTGCCGTTAAATGCTGTATAATTTATGTTTACACTTGCTGTCAGTTCATGTCTATAAATGATAACTGAATAAATTTGCATGTGCATGAAATGCTTGCTGTTTGTGGTCATTGTTTCAAAAGTCAGCCTCACATTTTGAATGCACTGTTATCCTATAATCAATTGACCATAAATAAATACATTTCCAAGCAGGAAAACATTTTAATACTAAAACTTAAAAGAGGATAGAATAAGTAGAAACAACAATATTAATACATAACATTTCTATTTAATATAATTTGACATACACTAATAATTTAGCATAAATTAATCAGTGTATATTAATGAATAAATAAGACACACTACTGTTCAAAAGCTGGTAAGATATTGTAATGTTTTGAGAAGTATTATGCTCACTCAAGGCTGCATTTATTTTATTAAAAATGCAATAAAAACAGTACTCTTGTGAAATATTAATACAATTTTAAATAACATTTCTATTTTAAGATTTCCTGTGATGGCAAAGCTGATTTTTCAACAGCCTATATATATATATATATATATACAGGGAGTGCAGAATTATTAGGCAAATGAGTATTTTGACCACATCATCCTCGTTATGCATGTTGTCTTACTCCAAGCTGTATAGGCTGGAAAGCCTACTACCAATTAAGCATATTAGGTGATGTGCATCTCTGTAATGAGAAGGAGTGTGGTCTAATGACATCAACACCCTATTTCAGGTGTGCATAATTATTAGGCAGCTTTCTTTCCTTTGGCAAAATGGGTCAAAAGAAGGACTTGACAGGCTCAGAAAAGTCAAAAATAGTGAGATATATTGCAGAGAGATGCAGCAGTCTTAAAATAGCCAAGCTTCTGAAGCGTGATCATCGAACAATCAAGCGTTTCATTCAAAATAGTCAACAGGGTCGCAAGAAGCGTGTGGAAAAACCAAGGCGCAAAATAACTGCCCGTGAACTGAGAAAAGTCAAGCGTGCAGCTGCCAAGATGCCACTTGCCACCAGTTTGGCCATATTTCAGAGCTGCAACATCACTGGAGTGCCCAAAAGCACAAGGTGTGCAATACTCAGAGACATGGCCAAGGTAAGAAAGGCAGAAAGTCGACCACCACTGAACAAGACACACAAGCTGAAACGTCAAGACTGGGCCAAGAAATATCTCAAGACTGATTTTTCTAAGGTTTTATGGACTGATGAAATGAGAGTGAGTCTTGATGGGCCAGATGGATGGGCCCGTGGCTGGATTGGTAAAGGGCAGAGAGCTCCAGTCCGACTCAGACGCCAGCAAGGTGGAGGTGGAGTACTGGTTTGGGCTGGTATCATCAAAGATGAGCTTGTGGGGCCTTTTCGGGTTGAGGATGGAGTCAAGCTCAACTCCCAGTCCTACTGCCAGTTTCTGGAAGACACCTTCTTCAAGCAGTGGTACAGGAAGAAGTCTGCATCCTTCAAGAAAAACATGATTTTCATGCAGGACAATGCTCCATCACACGCGTCCAAGTACTCCACAGCGTGGCTGGCAAGAAAGGGTATAAAAGAAGAAAATCTAATGATATGGCCTCCTTGTTCACCTGATCTGAACCCCATTGAGAACCTGTGGTCCATCATCAAATGTGCGATTTACAAGGAGGGAAAACAGTACACCTCTCTGAACAGTGTCTGGGAGGCTGTGGTTGCTGCTGCACGCAATGTTGATGGTGAACAGATCAAAACACTGACAGAATCCATGGATGGCAGGCTTTTGAGTGTCCTTGCAAAGAAAGGTGGCTATATTGGTCACTGATTTGTTTTTGTTTGGTTTTTGAATGTCAGAAATGTATATTTGTGAATGTTGAGATGTTATATTGGTTTCACTGGTAAAAATAAATAATTGAAATGGGTATAAATTTGTTTTTTGTTAAGTTGCCTAATAATTATGCACAGTAATAGTCACCTGCACACACAGATACAAATAGCTAAAACTAAAAACCACTTCCAAAAATATTCAGCTTTGATATTAATGAGTTTTTTGTGTTCATTGACAACATGGTTGTTGTTTAATTATTAATGTTGTAAAATTAATCCTCAAAAATACAACTTGCCTAATAATTCTGCATTCCCTGTGTGTGTGTGTATATATATATATATATATATATATATATATATATATATATATATATATATATATATATATATATATATACAACCCCAAATCACACTGAAAAAAACGATTCGTTGGCTGAACAACCATTACTTATAAAAGTAAATAGATTAAACACAAAAAATTAATGATTCATAACTTTTCAACCTTTACATAACATATATAGTCCATGTAACACAAAAATATAAGTTACAAGGTGAACTTAAGTGTATGCATAAATAAAATGGAAAAACCTAATTCACATCAACTACTATTACAATTATGCCAAAATTAAGTAAATCTAGCAGAAAATTATAAGTATATGACTGTGAGCCACGTGATATGAAATTTCACGTGATGCCTTTCCAGTCAAAAATTGGAGCCATTTTGTGAAGCACATGTGAAGACGGTGAAAAAAAGGTAAGCATAACTTTCTATAAACTAAGTCAAATATTCAATTTTGACGTTTTAACATTAATAAACACGTTTGTTTATTTTAGTGGATGAAGATTGCAATTCAGTGAAACGCACTTGATGAAGATGCTGAAAAGGGTGAGTAACTTTTTTTTTTTTTTTTTTTTTACATACACTCGTTAATTGCATTTATGGTCAAGAAATGCATTTTAAACTCACTTCTGAATTGCTACGAATTTGCTTCTACAATTAGAAACGTGTTACTAACTAATACTTATGAAAACGTGTTACATTGTACATGGATGAACGAAAGGATTGCAACGAGTTTGTACGGGAGCCACGAGTAAGTTATTTTTCTTAAACGAGTGTGCTTCCATCGAATGTATGGTTAAGTGTTTATAGTGGTCAGTATTTATTGTTTTTTTCCCGTAGTATATGACCATGCATTGCGTTGGCACTTGGCACGTAGGCAATATATGCATTCAAATTGTATAAAGATCGATTCGGACGGAGGTATTGAGAGGCTCCCCCACGGAGAAATTTGTAGGCCTACTTTACGTTATTGTCACGTATTATTAAGTATATTATTATATATGCATATGAGTGTTCAAATGTGAAAATTGTATCTTGCACATTCACATATTGGTATGTTCTCTGTACATGGATCGCGGGAAAGGGGGGTGGCCTGGCTGCGGGTTACTTTTGAGATCTGGTACAAATATTATATTCAAAAATGCATCATGAACGATTAATAATTAAATAATTGCGATCTCGATTCAAAAACTCACGCAATATTATCCCTAAATGACAACGACGACTCTGTCTAAACCATCGAAATTGGTCACATTAGTATTATTTTTTGTAGATAGATTTTATTTTATTTGGCTGTTTAATGTTTTCAGGAACGAGCCTATCTGCATATGTCTTCAAAAAATACAGATTAAACAGTCATCAATAAAATAATATATTTGTAGCATCTAACTTTTACTATTGGCCCTTATATTACAATTTACAGTCTTACTAAACTGTAAAAAGTACAATCTTAAGTGAATATGTTGCCTACATTAACAAGGATTTGGGACAATTATAATGCATCATGCACTTCTATGCATCACGTTACATTGCTAAAATGTATTCAGTAGCCTTTCCCTGCCTTTATTTTATTTTTAATAAATAAATCAAAATAGTACAAAAATACATTTAAAAGAAAGTTTTTCTCAATCTTTTCCTCTGGTCAAATAGTATTTTTAATTGATTTACAATGTGTGCAGAATTATTAGGCACGTTGATTTTCTGATCATATTTTTTTCCAGGCACATTTTACCAATTCCAAACCACATTAAACTTAATAACTACTATTCATTTAGTATTTAAAAGTATAAGTGACATATAATTGTTCATGAAGGCTGGAAATGAAAAACACCTTATATTCAGGTGTGTAGAATTATTAGGCATGTTTTCTTTTACAGATAAATTGAGCCAAAAAAGAGATTTAAAGGAATAGTTCACCCTAAAATGAAAATTGTGTAATCATTTACGTACCCTCAAGTTGTTCCAAACCTGTATGAGTTTCTTTGTTCTGCTGAACACAAAAGATGATATTTTGAAGAATGTTTGTAACCAAGCGGATAGAGCAACCATTGACTACCATAGTAGGAAAAAAAATACTATGGTAGTCAATGGTTGCTCTATCTGCTTTGTTACTCCATTAATGAGACTATTTAATTGTGCTGGGCGGTTTGATCACGTTTTTTTGTAGACTTTGAAGGTTTCACGGTATGTCACAGTTTTATATATATATATTTTAATTTTTATAATTTGAGGCAATATTGAAAGTGGGAGAAGGTGCCAGATTTGACTTCCAAAAGTAATGTATAATAAAAACTAGATTAATCTAGATTAAAATGGCTCATTTGAATTCTGACGAAGGCATTCAGAATATGTGTGCTCTTAAGTGATCGTTTGTCTTTTTGGTAACACTTTACAATAAGGTTAATTAGTTAACTACATTAGTTGACATGAACTAATAATGAAATGCACTTATAATTCATTTATTTTTCTTTGTTAATGTTAATTTCAACATTTACTAATGCATTATTAAAATCTTGTTAACATTAGTAAATGCACTTTGAACTAACATGAACAAACCATGAACAGCTGGATTTATATGAACTAACATTAACAAAGATGAACTAATGCTGAACAGAGGTGTTGTTCATGGTTAGTTCATGTTAACTAATACATTAACTACTGTTAACTAATACAACCTTATTGTAAAGTGTTACCGTCTTTTTGTAGTTTGAATAATAAATAACTTCTGTCCCTTTAAGACCTGACGCACGCATGTCCAAACACTGTTCCTGTGAGCTGCTTACGACTGTGTTTACGTTAAAACTCACCAAGATGGGCATTGAGACGTTTTTGAGTGTATTTGACCATTAATAAGATGGAAAAAGGAGCTCATTTTTCAGATGCGAGTGCGAAATCAGCGGGAATTAGTAGAATTAACGTTAACGTTCGTGCAACCCCGCGCGAAATTCAGACCGGTCACACCAATACTAACAAAAGTCCAGTAGAACACGCGTTCGCAATGTTCAGAGGGTTAACCGGACTGAATGAGAGGAGGCGGTGCGGGTCACTCACTGGAGAGGAGAGGAGATTTCAGAGGAGAGGAGAGGAGAGCGCAGCTGATATATCAATACTGTAGAAATGAGTATCGTATCGTTTCAGATATTTCTGTATCAATACATAGGGAAATATGGATATTTTTGACAACACTAGTAGGCATATACACAGGTTCGAAGACTCGTTCTCTCGCCCCCTACAGTGCAATTCGGCTAGATGTACATCCGCGCTAAACTATCAAGGTGAAAGTCATCATAGCTGGCGTAGTATATACCCAGCTCCCAACCCAACTTTGAGAATAGATTAACGGCAATATTTTTTTTATCACCCGATTAAGAGTCTAGCGTTAACGCCGATAACGGCCCACCACATATATATATATATATATATATATATATATAATGTATATGTGTGTGTGTGTACATTTTTTTAAACTTTGTCTCATTTTGTGTTATTTCAATGCAATGTATTTTTCGCAACAATCTGAATAATACCAAGTGGTTGCAAGAAAATTTACATTTGCTTTTTTATTTTTTATTAAGGATACTCATGGGAACGAGGAGGAACTGGGACAGCTCACATTGAGGATCATCACGAAAGGGTTTCTCAACAGGTGATCCTTTACAGACTGGGATAGTGCTGGAAGGCATAAAGGTGATGACAGGGTTGGCAGGTGTTGCGAAGGCTTGTGTTTTTCTACTTGGCCTAATTTACGCAATTAAAGGGTTAGTTCACCCAAAAATGAAAATGATGTCATTAATTACTCACCCTCATGTCGTTCGACACCCGTAAGACATTCGTTCATCTTCGGAACACAAATGAAGATATTTTTGTTGAAAGCTGATGGCTGAGAAAAAGGCCTCCATTGACATTCAGTACATTTACACTCACAAGACCCATAAAAGGCACTAAAAACGTCGTTACAAAGTCCATCTCACTACAGTGGCTCTACAATAATTTTACGAAGCGACGACAATAGTTTTTGTGCGAGAAAAAAAAATCTAAATAACGACTTTATTCTACAAGTTCTTGTCTTCCTTGTTTGCCTCTGCCGTGAGCTCACGAAGCACCAAGACGCATGCGCGAGAATATGACGTAGCGCCGGCGTTCGGGAATCCATGAAATGCACACTTTATTCTCATTTTGAGCCCTACGCCGAAACCTAAAGCACGATCAATGTAGAATTCAACAGCTTAGATACAGCGCGTCTTCCTCTGCTCGTTGTAAACACATCTCCTCGCTTCTGGGTCACGTGTCCGAACGCCGGTTCTGCGTCATATTCTTGCGCATGCGTCTTGGTGCTTCGTGAGTTCAAAAATCTTGAATATATATACATGCATGTATATATTTTTATATACATAATAATTATACAAAAGCACACACACATGTATTATGTAAACACAAACTTTTATTTTGGATGTGATTTATCGTTTAACAGCTCCAGAATATTTATTAAAAAAATAATGTGAAAAAAATAGGAAGTGACCTATTGTGAACATTTGTGAAGATTACAATCTCTCTTACAAAAAAGGTTTTCTTAAGAAGTGTGTCACATGTTCCAAAAGTAAATGTTGGAAAAAAAATTATCTTTTAAGAAGTGTTGCAAAGGGTAAAAAAAAAAAGTGTCCTTTTGTGAAGATTGCAATCTCTGTCTTACAAAAAAGAAAGAAAGAAAATGCTTTGGTTTTGTACTAGTTTTATTCCTTGCATGTTCCAAAAGTAAATATTGGAAAAAATGTTGCAAAGTGTGAAAAATCAAGGAAGTGAACTTTATTTGTCAATTTGCCAAATTTTGTTGTACATTCCTGATATGTGGTTTCAGGCTTCACAGCTTTGCAACCTGTGTTCAAAAAATAAAGTGAAATGCTTAATTTTGTGATTTGCATGTCTAATTTATTTTAATATATTGAATGTACTGGAGCAGTGCACTTACATTTTTAAGTTGGTTTTGTTTTCATCTCACATGGCCTGAAAAAAATAAAAATGTACATTTTATTCAAGTCCGCCCTAAATATAGTATTGAATATTACTAATGTCACATACTATGATGGATAGTATTCACATTGAGATGCAGGCCTTGTTTTAGCGTCAACGCTTGCTGTAGGCCTACATTTATTTTACACATAGCCTACTTGTGTGCAGCCTCTGTGTAGGCCTACCCTTACAAAAGTAGATTAAAAGGCAGGGTAAGATGCCCCACCCCACTAGACTATTTATATTTTAATTCCTCTAAAAATTATAATATTGATTATAATATAAAATACATGTTTGAGCTGTTTTAACTGAAATCAACTTGAACTGACATATCTTAAAATATGTCAGTGCTATTGTTTTGTCTCAAGAAGCACACCAGTAATGTTTTTCTTCTAAGGCATGTTTATAAAAGCTCCTTAAAAGGTGCAATGTGTAATATTTATGAGGATCTATTGACAGAAATACAATATAATATACATAACAATGTTTTCAGTGGTGTATTAAGACCTTACATAATGAACCGCTATGTTTTTTATTACCTTAGAATGAGCCATTTCTATCTACATACACCGCGGGTCCCCTTACAGTGAAGTCACCATTTTTCGCCACCATGTTTCTACAGTTCTCCTTATTAAAGCTCCAGATGATTGATTTTTAAAGGCAGCATAGATCTATCCTTCGCTGTCTTTGATATCCCACAATCCTCTGCATTCCATCACTGTAAAAACAAATTCAGGTCTCCAATTGAAAATGTTCTAGTGATCGATCACATCAAAATTTTTCAGTTGGCCAAATTGAATGTCTGTGAATTGATGCAATTTAATTGATTAAGAAATTCAATTTGGCCAACTAAAAAATTTAGATGTGATCAATCACTAGAACATTTTCAATTGGAGACCTGATTTTTTTTTTTTTTACAGCGATTCTGTGCCAGTTATTGACCAACGTTTATGTTTTTTAATGTAATTTCTAGCGAGAAATTACTATTATAGTATTAAATATTCACTAAGTTTGCACCAAAGCTCGCTCTATGTTGTTGTAGATCATTAAACTATTACGCTGCCTAAGAACAGATTTTTTTATCTAATGCTGCCCTGTTCGAAATCAGTTTGGTGAGGTACCTACATGCACAAAAACTGCCTGCAAAGTCATTGCCTGATAGGGCAGCAAGGCAACAAGTCAGCTGCCTACATTTTTGGACACAGCCCAATAGATATTTGATGAGGAAAATGTTATTTTTTCCATAACGAATTAAATAAATTAACATCTTAAATCGAAAGCCCTAATATATATATATATATATATATACATACATACTGCTGATATCAAGTGTTGTTTACATTTAAATGAGCCTATTGTCAGTACAGCAACTGTTGTTATTTGAACTCAACACAACTGTTGCTGAAGCCTTGAAGTCTGATCATACTCGCTACAAGCTCTTCACAACTCTCCAAGTTTGATCAATTTGTCTAATTTGAGAAGTTGCTCTTCAGTCATCAGCATGGAACAACGTCGCTCGAGAAGAACAAGGGCTCTTCCCACACACCTGAGGGGATTCTTGGTGGAGGGCTCTTCCATTCAAGACCCCTGTGAGCTTTCACAGCTGGCAGCTGTAATCAGGTTGGACCACACTTACAGCTCCATCTCTGTGAAAGAACAAAGACCCAGGGGTTTGGAAGAGCGCTACCTGAAGAACGCCGCTGTCCTTCCCGACATCCTCCCAGCAGCCTCAGTCTCTTCGGTGGAAGTGTGCCCGGTACCTCTGTGTCAGCAGGAAGAGCCTATCTCCATCCATGGCTACAGTGTGGAGGGTTACAAGGAGATTTACCGCTCTGTGGTGGAGCCCATGATGAAGACACGCCGTGGTCGCCGCCATCCCTACAGTCTTGCACTGGGAAGGAAGATCAAGCAGCGCCTATGGGAGACCCTCAGCTGCCCTTCGATGGTGGAGACAGAGCAGCCTGATGGGCGCATCCTCATCACTGAGAGCTTCTCCACACCCGGTAGAAGCTTGGCTCCACAAATCCACGTGGACATCAGTGAAGAGCCCCTTCCTGAGGAACCCCGAAGAAAGAAGCCCAGACACTGAGTCATCGCAGTGTCACATGGAGGCTGGTGTAGCGCACCCGAGCTTGGCCTACGTATGTAAATATTGTATATAGTTATAGAGTAAGTTTATATTTTTAAAAAATTTAGCACACTGCTGTAAGATTGTTAAGATGCTTTTGGTCATTGTGTTGTTATGCGACTCCTCCAAGGTTGTTCCAAGTGGTTTTTAATGTGTTGCTAAGTGGCTGTCAGGATGTTTTTGGTGGTTTCCTGTGTGTTGGAATGCATTTGCCATGGTTTTCTGAGCTGTTGTTAGTGCGTTGCTGTGCAGTTGCTGGACTTTTCTGAGTGTTTTTTTCGTGCATTGCTACATGGCTGTCAGGACGTTTTGATTGGTCGGTTGATATGCGGTTGCTGTTAAACAGTGAGGTTAGGGTAGGGTAGGGTAGGGTCCCTCACATGGTTTGCAGCTTGACGTGCTGTGAGGGCTTGTGTGCGTCAGTGATGCTGAGAGCTACACCACTGGTACTTCAGATCTCCTTCTAGGCTCATCCATAGTGGACAGGTCTCAGCTGAGATGCCAGACCAAGACAAACCACCTGATTCTGGACAGATATGCCTGATGTTCCTGGCAGAAGATCACAAGGTCTCACGAACAACAACGGCAACATCATCTCAATCACCTGAATGGAAGAAACTTCACACTGATTATATATGTGGGAGTCGCAGAAGGATCGATGGAAGTTCCTCGAACAGAACGAGGAAACAGACTGGTTTAATATTAGTGAAGGTGTGCGACAAAACTGTGTTCTTTCTACAGCGCTAAGCCAATCAAATTTGAGGACCTGAAATAATATAATATAATAGTCATGTAACAGAAGAGGACAAACAAGGTGAGTAGCAAAACACAGTTCTTTATTTGCAGGTTCTGGAGAACAGCGGGAGATGGAGTCAATGGTGAGTATATCAGCGATCAGGTAGTAGATGACTTAGCTGGAGGTTAACTGTTCTCTATGTTGCAGACAGGGTTGGAGAACAGAAGACTTGAGGACTGGACCGTAGAGGGAAGAAGCAGAAGATTGTGAAATATAATATAATATAATATAATATAAATAACATGACAATTGAATATAATTTCTAAAATGTTTGTATATATGAAATAAATCATGATCATGTAAACACTGGCGATTAGAGCAGAGAAAATTATTAAATTATTTAAATACAACCATTACTATTCATAACATGTAAACACTGTCACAGTAATCTGAACTTCATAAACCAGAGATGAATAAAAAAGAAGCTCTGTAATGCACTTATTTGTGCTTCAATAATCAAAATCTGCATGTTAAACATAAAAACTAGAGCTGTGAGTTGATTAAAATATGTAATTACGCAAAATCACACTCATAGAAAGTGCTGAAATTAATATTTACTTCTGTCTAAACACATTTAAGAAACCAAAATATGTAACAAAGTTTTAACATTTTTCAAACAAAGCCTTACTAAAATAAAAATGAAACATACTGAAAAACTAAACCTATATATCAAACATTGCTTTAGTTTTTTCAATCTAATCAACAATCAAATCTCAAAATGTTACAATACAATTACAATAAATACATTTTATTGAAGTTATCATTTGTCTGAGTTTCATTTTCAATGTCTGATTATGTTTTAATGTATATAAAGACAAAAGGCAATATATTATTCTGATCTATTAAAGGGATCTTTCACCAAACATAAAAGAAGATATTCTGAAAAATGTGGCATTTTTTCCGTCCGTTTTAAGTCAATGTGGTCTAATGTATTTTGGACCTCATTGACTTCATTGTCTGGACACAAACATTCAAAACATTCTTCAAAATATCTTCTTGCAGGTTTGGAATGACGTGTGCGAGTAAATGATGACAGTGAGCTTGATTTCCTGAAGGCCAGTTTAAAGAGTGATCTGCTTTAAACTCTCAAACTGGATTCAGCGCTCAGTTTTGAACATCGACCTGCAGCCCATTTTCAGGGTCGGGATCTACCGGTTATGAACAGACTGTCCAATGAACAGGTTCAGTCAAAGAGTTTAGAAGAGGAAACTTGTGTATGTGTATGTGTGTGTGTAGAAATCATCAAACTCTCTTCACTGAGGGAAACATCTATAACAGCATTACTGACCTGTCACTACTGATGTCAACGGCTGCTACAGAAGGACTGAAGAAAACAGCGTCTAGATGGACAGAGATAGAAACTTTACACATCAGCAGACTCTACTCAAATACGCATGTGCACCGTTAAATCTGTCTGTACACATTTACATATTTGTTTTTTACCATGATAGTAAAGCCACTATATACACAAACAAAATAATTGTAATAATTATATAATTTGTGTATATACATATATATATACATTTTTATTAATATATGACAATAATTAATACACACACAACCACACAAAAATTCAGTAGGATTTTTTAAAATAAGTCTTTTTTTGCTCACCAAGGCTACATTAGAGAAAAAACTGTAACATTGTAAAATGATTAAATTAAACATTTCTATTTGAATATGTTCTAAGATGTAATTTATTCCTGTGATCAAATCTGTATTTTCAGCATCATTACTTCAGTCTTCAGTGTCACATGATCCTTCAGAAATCATTCTAATATGATGATTTGCTGTTTACCATTTATTTCATTAAATTTTTTTTTTTATTATTATCAATGTTGAAAACAGTTGTGTACATTTTTTCAGGATTCTTTAATAAATAGAAAGAAATTTATTTATCTGATTTGTCTGATCTGATATCCATTTATCTGAAATAGAAATCTTTTGCAACATTATAAATGTCTTTCCACTTTTGATCCATTACTTTCCTTTAACATTACCTTACTGTCCCCGGGTAATTATAATTAAATAAACATTTGTTAAAACAGTCTGCAGGTGTCAGTCTCAAACAGCCCATAATGACATGCGCTAAAAGAGGGTCACCCATAGTGGACAGGTCTCAGCTGAGATGCCAGACGAAGACAACCCACTTGATTCTGGACAGCAGTAGATTGGCCTGATGTTCCTGGAAGAAGATCACAATCTTGTGACCAGAGCTTCAACACCAGAATTACCTGAATGGAAGAAACTTCAGACTTATTATATGTGTGGAAGTCATCAATGGATCATTGGAAGCAACTGTTCAAACAGAATGAGGAAACACAGAATGGTTTGATATTAGTATGTGTACGAGAAGGCTGCATTCCTTCTTCTGCACTCTTGTAACCACGTTCAACTAAATTTAGGCACATGATCATATAAACCAGAGTTTATTAAAGCAGGAGCTGGGTAACAAACTTAAATGCATCCAAATTGTACACAAACAAAGCTTTACTAAAACTAAAATAAAAACAATTTGTACTGAAAAACTGAAACTATAAACACTAAACTAAGGCTAAACTAAAACAGTGTAACCCTGTGCTTTCATGATGTGTTGGATTTACTTAAAATATATATGCACCATTTTTGCATCATACTTTTTAAGTAAACCCAACTTGGAATAATTTTACTTAAAATTAACAAGAAAACATTTGTTATTTGTACTTAAATATTTGAGTTCCCTCAACATTCTTTACTTAAAAATATATGTTACATGATAGAATCTACTAAGTAATGTTAAGTAAACATAACTTGCATGTTGCACATATTTTTAAGTAAAGAATGTTGAGTGAACTCAAAAATTTAAGTACATATAACAGGTTTTCTTGTTAATTTTAAGTAAAATTATTCCAAGTTGGGTTTACTTAAAAAGTATGACGCAAAAATGGTGCATATCTATTTTAAGTAAATCCAACACATCATTTTTACCAGTTGGGACAGTATGGAAAACACAAAAAAAAAAAAAAAAAAGTGATTTCTAAATTTACTTTGACTTGTATTTCATTGCAGACAATATGAACACAAAATATTTCATGTTTTGTCTGGTCAACTTCATGTCATTTGTAAATATGCATCCTTTCCTGTCATTCAGACCTGCAACTCATTTAAAAAAAAAAGTTGGGAAAGGAGCAATTTAGGGCTAGTAATGAGGTAAAATGGTTAAATAATGATGTGATTTGAAACAGGTGATGTCAACAGGTGATTGTAATTATGATTTGGTACAAAAGCAGCATCCAAGAAAGGTCTAATCCTTTAGGAGCAAAGATGGGCCGAGGATCGCCAGTTTGCCAACAAATACGTGAGAAAATTATTGAAATGTTTAAAAACAATGTTCCTCAAAGAAAGATAGTTAGAGATTTGGATATTTCACATTCAACAGTGCATAACATAATTAAAAGATTCAAGGAATCTGGAGGAATTTCAGTGCGTAAAGGACACAGGGGAGCAAGCCTAAGCTGAACAACCGTGATCTCGATCCCTCAGGCGGCACTGCATCAAGAATCGTCATTCATCTATAAGCCATATCACCACATGGGCTCAGGACTACTTTGGCAAACCTTTGTCAAGTACCACAATACGTAGTTACATCCACAAATGCCAGTTAAAACTGTACTGTGCCAAAAGGAAGCCCTATGTTAACAGTGTCCTGAAGCGCCGTCGATTTCTCTGGGCTCGGAGGCATCTGGGATGGACCATCACACAGTAGAAATGTGTACTGTGGTCAGATGAATCA
Organism: Romanogobio albipinnatus; assembly: GCA_023566225.1. Lineage (NCBI taxonomy): Eukaryota > Metazoa > Chordata > Actinopteri > Cypriniformes > Gobionidae > Romanogobio > Romanogobio albipinnatus. The sequence goes on from CM042250.1 coordinate 39,705,013, forward strand.
GTATTTCAGGTATTTTTTGGGAGGAATGGACGCTGTGTGCTCCGGACCAAAGAAGAAAAGAATCATCCAGACTGTTACCAGCAACAAGTCCAAAAGCCAGGGTCTGTCATGGTATGGGGTTGTGTCAGTGCCCTTGGCAAAGGTAACTTGCACTTCTGTGAAGGCACCATTAATGCTGAAAAGTACATAGCGATTTTGGAGCATAATATGCTGCCTTCAAGAAGACATCTTTTCCAGGGACGTCCATGCATATTTCAACAAGACAATGCAAAACAACATTCTGCACACATTACAAAGTCCTGGCTGTGGAGGAAGAGGGTACGGGTACTTGACTGGCCTGCCTGCAGTCCCGACCTGTCTCCAATAGAGAATGTGAAGCGCAAAATGCGACAACGAAGTCCCCGTACTGTTGCCCACCTTAAGACTTGTTTGCAGGAAGAATGGGACAAAATTACACCTGAAACACTTCATCACTAGGTGTCTTCAGTCCCTAAACGTCTTTTAAGTGTTGTGAAAAGGAATGGCAACATTACAAAGTGGTAAATGCTTTACTGTCCTGGTCTGATGACAGGAAAGGATACATATTTACAATTGACATGTTGACAAGACAAAACATGAAATATTTTGTGTTCATATTGTCTGCAATGAAATACAAGTCAAAGTAAATTTAGAAATCACTTCTTTTTTTTTTTTTTGCGTTTTCCATACTGTCCCAACTTTTTCTGATTTGGGGTTGTGTATATATATATATATTAGTTGTGGTCATAATTATTGGCACCCCTGGTAAATATAATCAAAGATGGCTGTAAAAATAAATCTGCAATGTTTATACTTTTGTACTTTTATTTAAAAATGTGCAAAAATCTAACCTTTCATTGACGTAAAAGAATTGAAAGTAGGGGGTAAATCATGATATAAATGCTTTTTAAGTTTGTACTGCCCTTATATGAGCTGAAGAGCTCTGCCTTTTGTACAGAATAATTTCACATTTTCTATAAACCCTTCTGTGGATTTTCTTGCTGATTATTTTCAAAGTGCATGGTATGCATATTTTGAATGCATAACATTGGATTGGACCTGTAATGCAAGGTATGGACAGTGGGCTGAGAAATCAGAAAATCACTAATAGTCCCACAGGTTCATAACAGCCCTGCATGTTGAACATCCTTCTAACAGGTCCAAGACTCAGTATGTGTGACTGGTTGGCAGGGTAAAGCAGAAGGTGAGCAAAGGCTTTGGTGCTCTATCTGGCAGAACGGGTATTTTACTTACCCTGTAAAATGTTTGCCATTTGTGATAATAATAATATAAAAAAACTAATTGCGAAGCCTATGTTTCCTTAATTATTTACATGTAAATCTTTATATAATATTATAGGCGACGGCGGCCTATCCTTTAATCGGGAAGTGAAACGTTGTCATCTGACAGAGGCAGTTAGATCGCTCCCAAAGGGAGATGTCCTTTTATCCACACGATGGCAATGTTGCCTAATGTTCATTTGGAAAAAGCCCTTAGAAAAGCGTATTTTTATAATCATACAAAATATTTATGATGCGCTGGCTAGTCTTCGCCAAAGTTATGTGGACTTTGTTTAACCCCGAATACTTATAAATCCAACCAATAGAAGACTAAACGCATATATCAAGCCATTCAAAGTAACGAATTTGTGGGCGTTAATGCGCACTACGAGCAGATGGTCACTCATGTGACCATTTAGGGATTGTTGTGTTCTCTCTGTAAGCGTATTTTTCACGTACACGTACTCAATTTTTCCGAATCAACTCCTGTTCGACTACATGGCAACACATTCAAATGCCCTGAAACAGCATCTCTGTGTGGAGCGTCTACGTCACGCGCTCTGACCCTCTTGCCCATGGAAGCGCGCGAGACCCAGCCGGAGCCGCCCGTTCATCGCGTGAAAACACCTTTGGAAAGAATGTCATCCTTTCATTCTATTACAAATGGATTTAGCGGTGTCCACGAATAATTTGCATTTCGGCGGTTTCGCGGTAAGTACTGGTGATTTCGCGCAGCTCCAATGGAGCGTAGCTAACATCTGGCGCGCGCTGGCGGCGGGAATTCATCGTTGCTTTATCGGTAGATATCTTGCATCTCTCATGCAGTCAATTTCAAAACTGAGCGGTATTAAACGCTGTGGTAAATGCACAAGCCGAGAAACTGTTTCCTTCTCGGTCGAAGCCTGCTTTAAAGCTCATTCCATCTGTCTTTTCTTCATTGCAGTGATTAACTATGCAGAAAATATGCATTTGTACTATAGTTATGCTTGCATAGATGGACTGGTGGCCTAGTTCAATACATAAAGCTGAATAACTTGATCAGGTGTAGTGTCGCGTCCACCTCTAACCGAGATACCTACACCACCCATCATCATCTCTGGTCCATCATCTGACCCTGCATGGCGCATTTAGTCCATATGTCCATCACCTTCTAACCTGGGCAATGCATTGCATGTTGCATTAACGAGAATCCTTGGTGACATGTGTTATGGCATCCTACAGCCCAGTATCCCACAGCCTTCACTGTGAAGTAGGCTGGTCTCCATTATGACTGCTAGATGCTGTCACTAGGACTGAGGCTGGAGCACCTTTTAGACACTTTTCTTTATGCATAATTGAGCATCCCTCTCTGTCCTTGCTCTCAACTCCTGCTCTAATAATTCGAGCTCGACAGAATCAAGAAGAATTCTGTTGCTGTTTCGACTGTAATGACAGTGTGGGATAGATGCAGTTTCAGCTGCCTCATCATATTGACCAGAGTTTAGATTGAATGCAGGCTTGCTGCTGTGCACCATGTAATTGCTGCTGTGCGGTGATTTGCTTTGAGCAGTCCTCAATTATAGTATGTAAAGATTGCAGGGACAATGCATCATGATGCAGTAAGACGTGTTCCTCAGAGACTGAGCTGCATGTCTTTACACTGCATTGGCATGTTATGTGCTCTGAAAAGCATCCCAGGGACACAGTGTGTGTGTGTGTGTGTGTGTGTGTGTGTGTGTGTGTGTGTGTGCATTTAAAATGGCCAAGGCCAAGTTTTGCTATTCATTATAAAGTGATATAATGATCTCTCTGACAGACCTATGTGGTGGTAGTGGTAAATACACAATGTCAGATGATTCCAATAAGTAACCATTTATTACTGTTCCTTGGTCATCGCGGCTAATAGAATGGCTTGCTTGTTTCTTCTCCTCTCGTCTCCTCTGTATATAAATCCTGTGCTCTGACTGACAGCAGACTCTTGATAAATCCAGTGTGGAGGTGGGTGGGGATTTTAAGGACTTCTAAAGTGGATTTTGGATTTTATTTGTGTGAACGCTGCACAGTGGGCTACTGCCATTTATGAAGTTTATTAGCTTTAAATGATTGGATTATGTATGGGTGTGTGTGTTTTGCACAATAGTGATGGCAAGACTGATTCAATTCGGTTTGTTTTAATGAACAAGTAAAAAAAAAAACAATTCCATGGTTCTTTTACTTCTTTGTGGCATGCACTATAAATCTAGATAATCAACAATAGAGGTATATATACTAGGGATGCAACAATACAGTTAGTCCACGGTTTAATACATACCTCGGTTTTTAACCACGGTTTTCGGTTCGGTTCTGATGGCTTGTCACATCAGTTTTTTGCTATTCTATTCTTAGGCGTCAGGAACAGCAAGAGGTTAAGGAGAAAAAAGACTATTTTTTATTGCAATACTCTTTCTTTATTCTACTTAAAAGAATTGAAAAACTTAAACTTAAAACTTTACTTAAAAAAAACCCTTGTATACATTCCTAGTGTATTGTATAATATAAAATAAAATAAAATATATATAAAGATTTACACTGGCAGCTCAGAGCTGTACAGCAGCATTTAAGTATGAAATTGAATGAATAAATGTAAAAATAAAACTCTACATAGACTTCACTATAAAATATACATTGATTCTTAGCTACTGTATTAGTTTTTCAGTCAAGAGCAGCGAGTGATTTTCTCTTTGTCTTTTGTTGTTGTATTAACATTAAAGGGATAGTTTACACTCAAAAATGAAAATTCTATCATCGAGAAATGAATACAGGTTTGGAACAACATTAGAGTGAGTAAATAATGACATAATTTTAGAGGTGAACTGTCCCTTTAAGGACAAGCGGCAGCGTTGGCTGCGCTGCTGTCAATTTAAGACCTGCGTGCATCTAATATACAGACACACGCCGATTTTACTTTCACTTTAGATATAACCGACTGTGTTTATGTTAACCTTGTGTGTATTTGACAGTATTAGCGCAGTAAGATGACTACTTAGTCCAGTAATCGCGTGTTTGACAGGCATTTAGTACATGCGATTGGAAAAGCGCATGTTAAAACCGTACATAAGCACGCGAATGAAATGTTTTACCGGCAAGGCTTTAAAACGCATGCAAATAATGAACTTTCGTAATTGTGAATAACTATAGTGTTCCGCGAGTATAACTCTACCACTAACGTGTGATGTGAATGTATGTCGCGTTTTTCAGTATTGGGATGGAGGCAAATGATAGAATTTGTAGAAAAATAATTCATAAAATGCAAAACCGGAAAAAACGCAATTCACAAGCGCGTATTGAACCGTGAATGCCGTACCGAACGGTTCAATATCCATCCATCCATCATCTTCCGCTTATCCGGGGCCGGGTCGCGGGGCCAACAGTCTAAGCAGAGATGCCCAGACTTCCCTCTCCCTAGTCACTTCCTCCAGCTCTTCCGGGGGAACCCCGATGCGTTCCCAGGCCAGTCGGGAGACATAGTCCCTTCCGCGTGTCCTAGGTCTTCCCCGGGGCCTCCTCCCAGTGGGACGTGCCTGGAACACCTCCCTGGGAAGGCGTCCAGGAGGCATCCGAAATAGATGCCCGAGCCACCTCAGCTGGCTCCTCACGATGTGGAGGAGCAACGGCTCTACTCTTAGCTCCTCCCGAGTGACCGAGCTTATCTCTAAGGGAGTGCCCAGCCACCCTACGGAGAAAGCTCATTTCGGCCGCCTGTATCCGGGATCTTGTCCTTTCGGTCATGACCCACAGCTCATGACCATAGGTGAGAGTACGAACGTAGATTGACCGGTAAATCGAGAGCTTTGCCTTACAGCTCAGCTCCTTCTTTACCACGACAGACCGGTACATCAACTGCGTTACTGCAGAAGCTGCACCGATCCGTCTGCCAATCTCCCTTTCCATCCTTCCCTCACTCGTGAACAAGACCCCAAGATACCTGAACTCCTCCACTTGAGGCAGGAACTCTCCACCAACCTGAAGTGGGCAATCCACCCTTTTCCGACTGAGAACCATGGCCTCGGACTTGGAGGTGCTGATTCTCATCCCAGCCGCTTCACACTCGGCTGCAAACCACCCCAGTGCATGCTGAAGGTCCTGGTCTGAGGAGGCCAACATGACAACATCATCCGCAAAAAGCAGCGACGAAATCGTATGGTCCCCAAACACACTCTCTGGCCCTTGGCTGCGCCTAGAAATTCTGTCCATAAAAATTATGAACAGAACCGGTGATAAAGGGCAGCCCTGCCTGAGTCCAACATGCACCGGGAACAGGTCTGACTTACTGCCGGCAATGCGAACCAAGCTCTTGCTCTGGTCGTACAGGGACCGAACAGCCCTAAGCAGGGGGCCGCCGACCCCATACTCCCAGAGCATATTTAGGACAATGTTTTTTTCCCACGTTTTCTAAGGATGTCACAGCTGCGCACACTTGTGGCTCTTTAGCTCCGCCCATACGATACGCCTCCAGCCGCCCGATTTTATTCGGAAAGACTTTTTACAGCGTATCTGTCTTTTATAAATATTATAAAACTAAAGACTTTTTGGCGATATGAAGGATGCAATACTACTCTATTGGTTCTCAAGATTGACATGAGATTGACAGAAACTGTGATACCCCCCCTTTAAAGCTGCAGTCCGTAAGTTTTGCCATCTCTGTTTGAAACCTGCAATTGCAGTTATTTGTGAAATTATCATCTTTTCGTGGGTTGTGCATCGGCTCCTCAGCGGGAATGAATCTAATGTTTTGAGGAGTTTCATTCACTGCACCGGTGTGTATGCTGTAAAATAACAGATTCTACATCAACGTACAACCAAAATAAGAATTTGGTGAACAAGTAAGTAACATGTCTGCCACTTTTGTTCTGAAAAAAGCATTACAATAAATCGTGCTACCAACATTGATTAAATCTAACGACCGCTTAGCTCATCACATCAAACCATGCAAATTATTATTATTTAGGGCTGCCACTAACGACTATTTTTATATCAATTAATCTATCAACTAATTTATCGATTAATCTATCGACTAATTTATCACATAATTTTCAACAATTTTACCTAAAAACATTTAATTTAACTTGCAACGTTGGCCTTCACTATAAAAAAGTATAAATGCCAACAAGCCCTTGACAAAATGTAAAACTAAAAGTGTAAAAATTTAAAAAGGTACAAATTTGTAAACCAACATAACAAAAAATGTGTTGTCACGATACCAAAATTATGACTTGGTACAATACCAGACTAAAATATCTCAATACCGATATGGCAAAAAACTGTAAAAGTAATTGAATAATATGACAGAACTAACTATTCATTGTTTTATCATTGTTTTAGGGTTAAAAAACCTCAAAGGTCCCGTTCTTCGTGATCCCATTGTTCAAACGTTAGTTAGTGTGTAATGTTGCTGTTAGAGCATAAATAATACCTGTAAAATTATAAAGCTCAAAGTTCAATGCCAAGCCAGATATTTTATCTAACAGAAGTTCCCTTTCAAAGCCTACAGCGAACGACCGGCTTGGACTACATCCTGGTACTTTCTTCATAAATGACGTCAGTAGAACAGTAGAACAGACTAACCTCCGCCCACAAGAATACGTGAAAAAAGGGGGGCGTGGTCTTGTTGCTGTCCCACGTGGAGAAGAGGATGTGTCGCGTGGAGAAAAGGAATTGTTGCATTTGAGTGTGTTTGTCACCATGTCGTCGAGACGCTGTTATTTTCATCCCGGAGTCAAATCACCTTTGTTTGGCTTTCCCAGGGACGCTGTAGAGATCATTAAGCGCATACATCACCCCGTTAAGAGGCGTGACCTTTCCACGTGTGCTAAGCTGCTGTCGAATCACAACACAGGAACCGTGCCACGTTTGCTAAGCTGCGGTCAAATCCCAACACGGGAACCGCTGGCACAATCAGAACTCGTTACGTATTTCTGAAGGAGGGACTTCATAGAATAAAGGAAGTCATCAGCCGTTTTTAGGACAGTGAAAACAGCGGTATACAGATAAGTACATTGTGTTAAAAATACTGTTTTTTTTTACAAGAGAAACATGAACACATGTTATATTGCACACTGTAAACACAATCAAAGCTTCAAAAAAACACGAAGAACGGGACCTTTAAAAACTCCCTTGGCCGGCATGTTCCTGCCCTGCCCTGCTTCACACAGAAACTCATTCCGTCTAATCTTAGTATTCCAAAACATCCTATCAAAAGACCACTCTTCAAAATATTACTGTGTTATTTGCATGATTTGCTTTTACATAAAAATGCAGTTCAACCAAGCTGAAGGATATGCTCTTCTTGTTCTTTTTATCTTAAAAGCATCATGGAAGATGAAAATAAGTGCATCTGCTGATCATACTATTTTTTATTTTTTTGCTGTCGTTTGGGGGAAGGGAACTGGAAAAGGAACAGGTTGTCTTGTCATGCTGTTGCATGCTGGGATGCTGGAACACACGTTGGAATACATCCCTTGTTGCCCTGCCGTAATGCTGCCAAGAACTCCAGGCTTTCTTTGCCAGTCTAAATAAAGTGCAATGGAATCAAAAGTGTCCCTGTTTGCTTGCTTTATGTATGTTCCTGGTCCTTGTGCATGATTCATCAGTGCAACTTTATTCTAAAGAAAAAATGTTGTCTTCAGAATATTTAGTCAAATTGTAAACAATGTTATGTCAAGATGCTCTTGTGGATGAACTCGACCTTCAGCTTCTACATTTCAGTCAAAAAGCCTCCTTAAAAGTGGGTGCAGCGTGCATTTTATTATTCAATTGATTCACAATAGATAGAATCAAGTCTTGCCACATTAAAGAAGTAAAATGTGTGCTGATTACTGTTTTATGTTAACTTCAAGGAAGTCACCTTCACTTAGACAGGTATATCAGCTAGGTCAATTGGTCTATCAATATTTGGTATGGGTATCTGCATCGTTCTGATGTCAGGTCCACAAAGTACAGACTCTTTCACGTTTTCTGTTTTGAAATATTTTTTATGCATTTTGATAAAATATGGTCTCAAATATGCTAATTAAATTATATTTATAAAATATAAATTAAATTAAATAATATACATAATCAATACAATTTAATTTAAATATAATATATATATTTAAAATAATTGTTCTATCTATTTGAATACATTTTCTGATTTGGTGCGTATTATTATTATCTGTTAAAAACAGTTGTGCTGCTTAATATTGTTGTATAAATCATGATAGGTTTTTTTAAGGGTTATTTGATAACAGGAAAGTAAAAAAAAAAAAAAAGAACAGGATTTATTTAACTTTTGAAACATTATAAATGTCTTTACCCATCAATTTTAATTTAAAAGTGTATCAGTGATGGTAATAGCTGTGTTTGTGTGTTCGTGTGTGTAGGGGGAATGCCTACTCCAAGGCAAAGCCCTGTGGAGGAAAGGGAGGTGCTGAGTGGTGAGGGAAGATCCAACAACAACAACATGGCGACTGATGCCACCACCACCACCAACCTGCTGGCCTCTGTTAAAGAACAGGTATACCGCACCGTTTCCATCTGCTTGCGTCTGGCTGTAGGGTAGCTGTAATCTGAATAGCAGCTCTAACATGAGTGGCTGCAGATTGTAGGTGTATTAAGTCAACATTGTGCTCATTAGTCAAGGCATATTTGCATTATTAATTCTTGGGTGGGGAAAGTTCGCTTTGAGGACACAAATATCCAGTCTTCACTGAATTTTAGAGCTGATAACCTTTCCTCTGTGTACAGATTACAGAGTGATTATTTTATTTTATTCTTTATTATTTTTTTATTTTAAATTATTTTGATTCCTATTTACCTGTTTCTTCACATCAGGTTTATACTGAATTTGAGAGCTGATAAAGAGCTGATAATGTCTCTGAAAAAAAGTTTTACCAAGTAACAATTTATTATTATTATTATTTTTATTATTATATATATAATTGTATTATAAATTTTACTTTATTTATCAGCTAATTTGGTTAAGAACAAGATTCTTATTTAAAGGGTCTGTATGCAGAATTCAGAAACCTTCCTTATTAGCGACACCGGTGGCCGTAAAGTGAACTGCAGGCAGAAACATATTATTGCTCGCACTCGTGCATACAAGAGACTGAACGTGATTCAAAGCCCAGATATACTCACGGTGAAGTTCTTTTTCGTTCTTAGCTTAGAAGTAAATAGAAACTGGAAATACCTTAGCAGCGATATACTTTTAACGATCATCCCAACGCCATCGACACTGCCGAAAGTAGATGAGTATGCAAATATTTTCTGCATGCTTTTCTTTCAATAACAAAATAAACACTCAACCAAAATGACAGAAAAAAGCAGTTAAGAAAACGTCTGATCATAGAGATGTGGATATGTTTGCACCAGCTGTTTGTCGGCATCATGTCGACAGATGAGGTCATTAAATTTACACTGTTATGATAGTTTGATTATGAAGTATATTTGATACCAGCAGCCATATCACCCTGTAGCCAAAGACTGGTTTCCCACTGAAGCTAAACAGGGATGAGCCTGGTTAAATGGGAGACCAACTGGGAAAACTAGGTTGCTGCTAGTAGAGGTGTTAGTGAGGCCAGCAGGGGGTGCTCACCCTGTGGTCTGTGTGGGTCCTAACGCCCCAGTATAGTGATGGGGACACTATACTGTAACAAGCACCGTCCTTCGGATGAGACGTTAAACCGAGGTCCTGACTCTCTGTGGTCATTAAAAATCCCAGGATGTCCTTCGATAAAGAGTAGGGGTGTAACCCCGGCATCCTGGCCAAATTTGCCCATTGGCCCCTGTCCATCATGGCCTCCTAATCACCCCCATATATATATATACGATTGGTATCATCCCTCAGTCTCCTCTCCACCAATAAGCTGGTGTGTGGTGGCCGTTCTGGAGCAATATGGCTGCCGTCGCATCATCCAGGTAGATGCTGCACATTGGTGGTGGTTGAGGAGATTCCCCCCTTCTATATGTAAAGCGCTTAGAAAAGCACTATATAAATGTAACAAATTAAATAATAATTAATGATACTATACACTATATAATTCTAGATATGTGAGACTATAGTTTGAATTAACCTATTTTCTTTGCATGACGCATTGTCATTACTGTACAGAATGGCTCTTTCAGCATTATCCGGAACATTATAAGCATTCGTTTGATGTGTCATAGAATGGAAGAGAGGCTCTCGGGAGCGCGAGTCCTTCACATAAAAATCAGTATGAAAGACAACCAAGGAAGTTGATGAAGGTCTTCTTTTTTTAAGGTTTGTTACAAGTGGCTTACACATTGGTAGTAAAAAAGTTATTAAAACATGAAAATTCTTACAAATCTTACTCTTTAACTGTTTCCTCACATCAGGTTTACACTGAATTTGAGAGCTGATCAAGTTTATTTTATTTAATTATTACCAATTTATTATTATTACCAATGTTTTATTTTATCAGCCAATTTGGTTATGAATAAGATTCTTATTTAATAGTTTTTTTCTTCACATCATGTTTACACTGATTGTTTGGTTTTTTTTGACTGGTTTTTGATTACCAGTTTATTGTTTATATATATCTATGCATGTTTTCTTGCATCAGGTCTGTGAAATCTTCAAATCTATCTCACAGTTCAGTGTCATGAAAATTACTAATTAAACTGTTAGCCTAATCATTACAAATCTTGTTTGTGCTGATAGCGTTCATTAACGCTATGAATCCTTGTTAAAATCCAAATAATTGACCCATTGCCAGGCTTAACATATCTCACTAGGACACCAGAAACTGCAGCATGGATTGCATTGCTTTGTGTGTGTGTGTGTGTGTGTGTGTGTGTGTGTGTGTGTGAGAGAGTGCAGTGATTTGTGTGGTCAAGTCTTGTATTTTCTTTTCGCTCCTCTTAGACAGAATCAGGACATAGGCAAGTATTGTCACTCTGAACAATAGGTTGAATAGAAGAGGCCTGGTACAGCTGGTAGCTCACAGCATGGCACAAGGCAGATAGCCATTGCCTGACTTATCTCACCAGGAGAACAACACTCAATAATCTCTCCTATTCATTGGCTACATTAATTGCAACCTCTTCTAGTGCTTGGCAGCTTGATACCGGAAATACTTTCTGAATTTAATATCTATTTCAGAGCAGATACAATGCTCCAGAGTTGTTTCGATGCAATGTAACAATGGCAGGCAATCATGAAAATATGCAGTGACACAACAGTGATATTTCTTCTCCTCAGAACACTATAGTCAATGCAGCAGCAATGTGGGGCTGTTTATATGTGTGTGTGTGTGTGAGAGAGAGTGTGTGTCTCCTTTAAGGGCAGCTGCATCAACGAGTCTGTCTCTATCAGAGAGAGGCAGGCCAACAGTGCAGCCTTCTCGCCTTCTGCACACACACACACATACACAGACACACATGCATTGCACACACACACACACACACACACACAGAGAGGAGGGGAGGAGGCCACAAATTCAGAAGCAAAGAGCAGCGGGACAGGATGGAAGTTGGATGAAATGGGATTTAAAGATGATTCATTTTGAAGCTAAATTAACATTGTAACTGGAAACGGGTATGAAGTGTGCACTGCCTTCACATTATGGATTTGTTTTTGATGATAGAAGGCAGTGATGGTGACACTTTTGTCCCTCCTGTCTTTCTGAAGGAGCTCCAGTTTGAACGGCTTACCAGAGAACTTGAAGAGGAGAGACAGATTGTGGCCAATCAGCTGGAGCGATGCAGGTTGGGGGCGGAGTCTCCAGGTGCTGCGAGTGACAGGTAAGAGGCAGCTTTGAAAAATACTAAAGTCATGTGCTCTAGGATGTGAAGGAATAGCTCATGATTTAAAGAAATATATAAAAATTCTGTTATTTACTTTCCCTCATGTTATATGACTTGATATCCAAATTATGTTTCCATTTAAAAGTAAAGCTGGGCGTACACGGTGCGGTTTTTGCTGTTGTACAAGCTTGTGGGTGATTTTTTTTTCTCTCAGGAGAAAGTGCAAGGAAATCGTTGATGCTCGTATGGTCATGGCTCAAATTGTATGAAAGGAATAATGAGTCATGGCGAGTACGTTACGAGTACCTCCCGACATCCTGATCATTTTTTATCATGTTAAAAAAATTCAGGGAGTCTGTCCGATTTTGACCAGTGTATAGGCTGACCCCTATTGACACATCATACACAATCACTTCACAGGCTAGATCTGTGAATATTATTATAGCCCAGTAGAGCACGCGCGCACACACACACACACACACACACACACACAGAAATACACTCTATTTTTTTTATTTAACATAAAATAACAGAACAGTGACCACAGGTTTCAAGTACATTCCAACATAAACCATAGACACATGCATCATCAAAAGACAAACAAATAAACACTCTAGTTGTTTTTATTGAATTGATTGGCTGTGTTGTTCTCTGCTTTCCACCAAATCATTTGCAAACTCGTCTTTTTATTTTCTTTCTTTTTTTCTATCCAAAGCAATAGCAGCAACATTGAAAGCTCCAGTCTCCGTGTTAAATGCGAAAGCTCACATGATTGCCGCCGGCTCGCCCGTGCAGTACAGTCGTGCCATATACCACCTGCTTTGACACGATTATCAGGTTAACTGACTCGTAACGTGTGCAATGGCTCACAACCTCCCGAGTGTCTCGCAGTGTACATCCACCTTAAATGTCTCATAAAAGTAACCCATATGACGTTTTGTACACTGCGCAATAGCCGTCCATTTTGCAGTTGTTCTTGAGGCTCCTTTCTATTGACATTCAAATATGGCGTCTTTATATGCTGTGGTTCTTGCTTGTCTTACACAAGTTCGGAGTAAATGAGAATATACTGTATTTATGAAAAGAACATCTGTACTGCTTTCTCATTATTACCATGAGGCCTGCTCAGCATGTTTTTCCATTCAAAACATGCACATGTTTGTAAATATTTGATCACTGTTGCTGGTGTGGTTTTTAACGGCTTAATAGTTGGCAGTGATGGTACTAAAGGAAATGAAAAGCTGCTTTTGTCATTTTTGGAGCTTGACAGTTCAGCAGTGCTATTTTAGTATCATTGATATACTATTATATTTTTTATTAATATTTAAAAAATATATATTTTAATGTTAGTTTTAGTAATTTTGTTGTGTTTTTGTTGTTTTTATTACAATGTCTATATAGTTCATTTTTATTTAATTAATAATTTTTTGTTATTTTATTACGTCAAGTAAAACTTAAAGAAAATGAGAAATTATGACTGGGCAAAAAGCCGAAATTAAATAATGTTTTTTTTTATATTTTGTCTTTTATTTCAGTTCATTTTAGTTTTAGATAACGACAATAACCCTATTTTGTTGTATGGAACAAAGCAGCTTGAACATTCTGCTAAAAATCTCCTTTTCTGTTCCACAGAAGACAAAAACCATTTAGGTTTGGATTGGAATAAAGGTTCAAATTACTCACGGTTCAGTTTTTATCATCGTTTTAGGGTCACGGTTTCAGTATGTGCTATGTTCAGGGAAAAAAGGACTACAGTCAAATGAAAATAAAGAAAATAAGAACAAATAATCAAACTAAACAAATACACAAACAGCACAAATAAATACAATACTGTAAAGATACAAATAAAATAAACAGTGCTTTTCAGGTTTTTTAGGTACAGAAATCAAGCATACAGCGTTAGTTCTGGCAGGCCACGTAGTCAAGCTCCGCTATCAGCTGATTGGGAAATTTTAACTCCGCCCCTTTCAGCTGATCCGATTCAGCTGATCCTATGCACTCAATTGGCTTCTCTCAAACAGAGCGCCTTACATAGCTTAGCTTAAGCATAAGCATAGCTTCACTTCAATCTGCCTGCTTGGACGCTTCTGCTGAACGCTGCTTTGCAACCCCCCTCCCCAGCTCCTCCTTAAACTGCTTAACTTAATCAATTTCATTCTGTTGTCATTGATGCAAACTCTTGTTCTATATGGGGGATTTGCTCTGCCCTCCCAGTTTTAAATGGGAGGTTGTCCCCAGAATCTGCTGCTGTTCCCTGTCTTGGCAGCTCCCTGTCTTGTCTTGGAGCTCATGAAAAGGATGGGGAATTTAGAACAGAGCCATACCGCCAAATGTAAATCTCTATAAAAAGTTGATTAAATGTTTGTCTATGGTGTCTTTGACTTAAGTGGACCTGTCTGAAATTGAATAAAGTAATTAAATGTAAAACAACATTGCATTTAATCGGCACTGTATAAATTAAATAAAGATGAATCATTATTAAAGTTACAAAATCTATTCAGTTTAGAGCAGTGAGTGATTTCCTTCTCTTTTGTTGTTTAACATTTAAAACACAGACAGATGGAATATTAGGCTGCTGTCACTTTAAAGGGTCATGAAATCCCCTGTTTCAGCAGCCGTCAGTCTTCACCACAGTTTTGAAAAATGCTATAAAAGTGGCCGTGGTTTATTAGTGGCGGAGTGAAGAGGGATGAAGGGGAGACTGTCAGCACATCAACGGCTTCTGATTCAGACAATTTTATTTCGCTCTCATTAATGCATGCTGCAAATAATCATTAAGTTACACGCAACACAATATACACATGGATTTGTAATCTCAGCGTTACACAAATACATATATATCCTGTGACACCTATAATTCAATGGACAATTAAATGCACAGCCATTCGCAATTTGTTATCCGCATGAACACGCTGTTACATACCTTTGATAACTTTTGAGGCTTATTTTGTGGAGTTTTGTATGCCGTTTGGACGGTTAAATGGCCGTAAAGAGCGGTTACACTAACAGTGTGGATGAATCGTGTTTGTGTGAAGACTCAGGATCTATTGAAGAGAACGTAGGCAATGCAGAAACTCATACAAAGTGGAAAAACACTAATGTTTGATCCATTAATGCATCTCTCACTTACTGTGTGAAATCTCACTCTTTGAAGCACCAGTCAGAGGAAAATGCCTATCAACGTGTGCTGTCATGAATAATTAAGCGTGTGCTTAATTAAGCAACGCGTCTTCTCATAGGACAAAGACACGCAGTCTCATGAATAATTACACCAATGAGTCATCGCCGTACTATAGTATGAGAAAACATCACAACCTGACATTGACATGAAGACGAATTTAAACCAGGAAGTTGAAAATAGAGCAACATTTTTTTAAATTAACTAATTTTCTCCCACATTCAAAACTAACAGATGGTAAGATTGTCTCACATGATGTTCAACACACATACTTATTTTAAAATCTCAGAAAATTTGGTTTATGTTTTCATGAGCCTTTAAGACATTATGCACGGATCCAGTACACTGATACTGTACACATGCGTTGTTTTTCTCAACTGTTTACGCTCACTTAAAGGGGTGGTAAAACAAATTCTTTCGAAGGCTTGATTGTGTTTGTGGGGTGCACTGTAACATGTGTTCATGCTTTGTTTTTAAAAAATTGCATTATTTTTCATATATTTTACCTTTATTCTACACTGCTCTGTCCCTCCTTGTAAAAACGGTCTGATGGTTTCCGGGTTGTATGAAGCCAGTCCCTCAAAAATACGCAATAGGCTCAGATTGGTTAGCTGGCCCAGTGTGTTGTGATTCGCTAACTGCCTAGTGCACGTTTGTCGGAAACGTCACGCCCCTTACCTCTACCGGTAGCCTGTGCTTTGAGTAGTACAATGGCGTCAATAAAACCATACCAATTTGAGCCTGAATCAGACCCAGACAATTTTAGTGAAGATGATCGAGCAGAACCTGTTCAGTCCTCAAGAGTAAAGACTGCGGATCTATAGTGATCGCTACTGAATGGCACCGTTACTTTTGTATTTTTAGATTATAGCCAAATATCTGTTGCAAGAACGAACACTAAACATGGCTTTACTAGTAGCCAAATCAAACACAGAACCATGTTTAGCATGCCTGTAGATAAACAATACATAAAAGCTCTAATCAAAGAATAATTTACACTAATGCCAAGTTCACTGTTGAGATTTAAAAAAGTTTGTAACGTTAGGTGTTTGTCGGATAACGTTAAGTATGAATGAGCATTTAACAAACTGGTTTGCAGAGCCAAATGAGCATTGTCATCTGTGTACTTCCTTGCTACAACGTACAATTAACAATACGAACTATTACAGGAAAACACATAGACGAAAAATAAATCACACTTACAGGTTGTGGCCCATAAACAGCTTCTGTTTTTAAATCCATCTTTCAGGACAAGCCGTTGTACGAATCCTGCATTGAACTCGTGAAGATTGTGGAAGCTTTCCTCTGTGAAATGTGCAGCGGGAGCCGCGCGCGCCCGTCTCCTGGCAGTGTTTGTCTCGTGTATTGCAAATACAGATGAATATTGTCCATTATGTTACATTTTCCGGTCTTCTCCTCCGACCCCCGTCTGTCTCATGCTTTGATTTATGATGGGCAGCATGTATCTGCTGCAAATGCGACCGTGTTCCCCTCTGTCTCATACACGCATGCATATAACGTTGTATGTTAAACGCACTGCACCGCACCCCCGTCCCTAGGAAGGCTGAACAAAGTGGACCTGCAATCCGGATGAAAATAACAGCGTTTCGTCGGCATTGGCAACAACATTCCAGCCTACTAACTATACCACAACAACTCTTCCCCACAGCAATACAAAATGGCCTCGACCCCCTTATTTAATATTCTCGGAGGAGGGGTTTATGTAAATATTGGGGCTGGTGATGTCAGCAACCCTGGAGGAATGTCTAGTAGTCCCTAGAGGCCGTTTGCTGTAGTCCTTAGAAATCGATTTCTTTAAAAGCAAATATCTCCCTTTGCTTTAAACTTTGAACGTTGTAACTTTGCAGATGTTGTTTATGCTCAAACAGCAACATTACACACTAGCTAAAGTTAGAAAGTGAAATCGTGGTTTACCACCCCTTTAAGACATAACCTCATAACCCGCTAAGACGGGCTTGTTGACAATTTTTGTGTGAATTTGTCCGTTCAAGCGCAAGACTTCAGATGAGTGCACACATGTAAATCTTCTTACAGTGCGCCCGAGTTCTCTTTCATGTCTTCTTGGGATTTAAATTTTAAATTGGCAAGGCTTAAAGGAGTTGAAACACAGATCGCAACGTGTGCTGTTCAGGTCTCAACATGCAGGTGATGACGGCGTGGTCGTATAAGATCATACGGGACTCCTATTGAACAGAAGTTTACAAAGAGTGACTGTTGTGTCCAAATTTTTTTGATCAATGCTGTTGTAACGTATTGGGAAGCCAGAATCCATATCCATCGACAGAAGCATACATTAGCCAAACTCTGTCTTTTATGTGTTGTTATTATCAACAAATCAGATTTCGCCGTCAGATTTAAGATGAACCGAGGTGCAAGTGCGTGATGAACCATGGGTCGAGAATGGTGCGGTTCAAATTTTTACCAAGAACCGTTACACCCCAAGTTTGGAAAGACATGTTTCATTTTTAGATTAAATGTTTCATTAATATATCATATGTGAAAATGATCTAAGCCCTCAAATGACAAAATGAATTCCGTTAACTTTCGGGGAGGTCATTATTATATTTCCAAGAGTGTATTTATTTATTTATTTTTGGTGCAGGGTGAAGGCAAAAATATATATGATATATAATAATATATATAATAATGTATGTATTGCTAGTGCTCACTGCTCACCTACCAGCATCCTCTGTTATGCTAATCAGTCACGATTAAGTGACACAGTTAAGTGACAGTTAATGTCACTTAACAGAATTAATATTCATGGCACCAAAATATGCAGGTTTTACATAATCGTCACAAGGAGGTTTTAGGCTTAATTATTGTACTTTTATGGTATTCAAATGTATCTCATATGAGTGTATCCATAGCAACCACGCATTTAAACCCCCCTCACTCCACCCCACACTTTATGGATCACTCTTACACCCCTGCCGACACGTGAGAAACACATTAAACTGTACAGTATACGTAATCTGGGTACATACTGTACAGAAACGCAGCATTCACTGTTCTGTATTTCTCGTGGTGTGTGTGACAGTATGAAGGACAAGTGTGCAGTGATGCACAAACTGTCATCTCTCTTTCCCCACTGAATAATTGCTTTTATGGGAAGTGGGTGTACGTCATTTTACAATAAACACATTCAAGCTTTAGGGGTATTGTGAAAGTTTAATGAATGTCATGGAAAGAGTGCTCCTGATAAATCAGAGATGTTTGCTGCAGCCATCACTTCAGGAAGACTTATTTACAATCTGGTTAAACAGCAGTACAATTCTTACTCATCCCTTGCTTTGCCACATTGAACGCTTTGTGTCTGTTTGTGTGCAAGCACATGTCAGCTGCCTTGTTTGTTCTCCTCGTCTGTGAAGAAGTGTCTGTTCTGTTTTTTCAGATGGCCTGTGCTGTTTTGCTGCAGTATACAGGAATTTTTTTCCCTTTTGCTTGAAGAAGGTCCATGTGTACACCCTTGCTACCATGCCCCCTGCAACCCATTACCTTTAACCTTTCTCTATGTGGCATTCCTGCTGGCATTCAGCTGTCGCAGTACCCCGATGACCAATGTCCTTTGACCTCTCCTTTGCAGACAGTTACACATTGTGGCAGGCATTAGCAGACACTTGTCTGCTGTTTTAAGACAGTGGCGTCTGCGTTCTGACGTTTATTCAACCTGAACTCCTAATATCCTAATTCCTGTCATTCTCTCTTCTTCAGTTCCTACAAATGCACAAGTATGTTCATTTCTTGTGTGATTAACCAGACAGGATTTTGAAATTTGTGTCAGAGAGATGAACGCGAGTGTCAGTAGACTAACAATGTGATTGATGTTCACTGGTAATGGTTTCCTAATGCCAAGCAAATGGAGCAGATCTTTTTACTTTTCATTGACTTGTTGGAAGATGAGATGGGTCATTTTACAAAACGGATGCCATTTGTGTTTCTCATGAACATATGCGTGAAAAATACCTAGAAATATGAATTACTAATGCCAACAGAATAACAGACCAACAAAACAACACCATATTATATATATATATATATATATATATATATATATATATATATATATATATATATATATATATATATATATATATATATATATATATATATATATATATATATATATATATATATATATATATACACCAATCAAGCATAACATTATATAGTGTTGGTCCTCCTTTTGCTACCAAAACAGCCCTGAACCGTCAAGGCATGGACTCCACTAGACCCCTGAAGGTATGCTGTGGTATCTGGCACCAAGATGTTAGCAGCGGATCCTTTAAGTCCTGTAAGTTGTGAGCTGGGGCCTCCATGGATTGGACTTGTTTGTTCAGCACATCCTGCAGATGCTCAATTGGATTGAGATCTGGGGAATTTGGAGGCATTTGGATTTGAAGTCAACACCTCAAACTCGTTGTGCTCCTCAAACCATTCCTGAACCATTTTTGCTTTGTGGTAGGGCATATTATCCTGCTGAAAGAGGCCACAGCCACCAGTGAATACCGTTTCCATAAAAGGGTGTACATGGTCTGCAACAATGCTTAGGTAGATGGTACATGTCAAAGTAACATCCACATGGATGGCAGGACCCAAGGTTTCCCAGCAGAACATTGCCCAAAGTATCACACTGCCTCCGCCAGCTTGCCTTCTTCCCATAGTGCATCCTGGTTTCCATAGTGCATTCTGGTTCCACGTGTTCCTCAGGTAAGGGACGCACATGCAACTGGCCACCTTCTTCCATTGCTCCAGTTGGTCCAGTTCTGATGCTCACGTGCCCACTGATGGCGCTTTCGGCGGTGGACAGGGGTCAGCATGGGCACCCTGACTGGTCTTTGGCTATGCAGCCCCATACGCAAAAATGCGATGCACTGTGTATTCGGACACCTTTCTATCAGAACCAGCATTAACTTCTTGAGCAATTTAAACTACAGTAGCTCATCTGTTTGATCGGACCACACGGGCCAGCTTTCGCTCCCCACGTGCATCAATGAGCCTTGGCCGCCCATGACCCTGTGGCCGGTTCACCACTATTCCTTCCTTGGACCACTTTTGATAGATACTGACCACTGCAGACAGGGAACACCCCACAAGAGCTGCAGTTTTGCAGATGCTCTGACCCAGTCGTCTAGCCATCACAACTTGGCCATTGTCAAACTCACTCAAATCCTTTGTCTTGCGCATTTTTCCTGCTTCTAACACATCAACTTTAAGGACAAAATGTTCACTTGCTGCCTAATACATCCCACCCACTAACAGGTGCTGTGATGAAGAGATAATCAGTGTTATTCACTGTCATAATGTTATGCCTGATCGTGTATATATATATATACAGTATATATTTATTTTAAAGGTTACAAATCTTTTGTTTTGGATGTCTCCTGGAATAGGTTTACATGCATTCAATGTCAGAAACACTTTAATTGTCTCATAATATACATTACAGCATAATCTCTTTTCTCACAGTGTCTGAAACGGTTCGATAAAGGACGATTCAAAAGCCTGCTCTGCTTTCATTGGTCAGATGGCCCAGTCTGTTGTGATTGGTCTTACAGTTGGTTCGGAAACAAAATGCTCATTACCATATAGGAATTTCAGCTACTTTGGCATCCGGAGGAGTGATACAGTGATATGAACAGTAAAGATGATGTCGGTTTTACTGTATCGATTCAAGTCCTCAGCTAAGTGTCAGGATTCTGTCACTTCGGTCTAGTTTACTCTTGGTTTGTGACAGAGCCCTGACACTCCTGTATTGTTTGTCTTGTCTTGTGTGAGCGCGCAGCTTTGAGCGTGCTCGAGCTGCGTGCTCTTCTGTCCTTGTGTTTTGTGTGCGGTCTAGTTTGTGTTTCAGTTTTGTGTTGGGATTCGGATATTCATGCTCCGCGTGTTTGTTTTCTGTCACGAGTGCACAGAATGAGCATTCGCTCATTCTCGCGTGCTCTGTCTTGTCGTGTGAGCTTGCGATCTTCTGTCCGTGTGTTGTGTTCTGTGTAGCACGCGGTTCGTGTTTACATCGGCCGCGTGCTTTCATGTTATGTTTTGTCTTGTGTTGTGTAGCACGTGGCTGGTGTTTTTCACCGGCTGCGTGCTTTCATGTTGTCATGTTTTGTGTGAACATGCAGCTGATGAGTTTTCATTAGCTGCATGTTCATGTCACGTTTGGTGTGAGCACATGTCTCGTCAAGTGTTTCTTTGTGCCATGTGCTCATGTCTATTGTCTAACCCCGTCCACCTTGTTTCCTGATTATTGGTTCATTTTCCCCACCTGTCTTCCCTCGTTACCCTCTTTTGTTTGTTCCTTATTTAATCTCCTTGTGCTTGCAGTCCTGTGCGGAATCGTCGTCGTATTTACCTCATGTTTCGCTGCTCCCTGGAAGTCAAGTCTGTTTTTCCTCCTTGGGGTAGTTTTGTTTCGTCTTGTTTTATTTTGTTATTATCATTAAAAAGCCCATTATTTCTGCATCTCTGAGTCCTCGCCTCATCCCTTCTACAAACCCTGACACCAAGTGCTTGCAAAGTGAATTTGCTTTCACAGCGCAGAAAACAGAGTGTTCTCTATGTCGACAACAGAAACCAAATTCTTCCAGGCCTCGGCTACAACTACAGTAGACGTTAATTGTCGGCAGCCAATGAAGACCATAGGTTGGCATTTATGCAAACTTGTTACAAACCTTTGTAGGTTTGTGCGGGAAGTAAGCCTGAAATTACTGACGGCTCATTTCAGGTAGTTCAGAATCGGTTCTTTCTTTTGGGAGACAATAGATCCATTTATCATGCACTTTGACCTTTAAAACCATTTACATTCACAAACAGCTATATTACACACTACATGAAAGGTAATATCCAAAAAAGCACAATAGTAAGGTTTTACACTTCAAGAAATAAATTGTGTTTTTGTAAAGAGTCATCTAAATGGTGTAAAATCACATGAGATGAAGTCTGTACTCATAATAGTTTTCTATAAAAAAGTGTTTAATTATGTATTGTGCGGATCACTCACCTCACTGTATTTTTCCATGCTGAAATTATGTGATCTGTGGTCTTTCAGTGAACTTCAAAGAGAATCCTCACGCCAATTGGCTACTGCCTCTGTAGATACACTAGTAGTGTAGTGTTGTTTGGAGATGTGAGGCGTAAAAATTTGACAATGGAACACACTTATCATGATTTACCAGCAGAGACAATGGGAGAATCCGTAGCTGAAGAACTACTGAATTAACTTGCAGAAATTTTTTATAAAATTGTCTCTCTAATAAACATTTTTGTAGCTTCATAACCTTAAGCACAAGACTGTTGAATTAGAGCACAAGATGTCAAACTGAATTGTAAAAATTTCAACACTGTTACTTTTCTAAAGGCATAATTACACTATATTAAAATTAATTTATTATGCTTGAGATGGCACCATTTATTAACACTTAAACACAATATTGGTCTGTTAGATTATTTTAAAATCTTTTTAACTTACCCAACTGAAAAAAGAACTAATTTCATGAAATGCCCCAGGTGCGTTGGGTATGTCTTTGTTCTCCTCTCATTTAATCTTTTCTCATGTCTTCCTTTTTTTCCAGCTCCTCTGAGAAGTCTCTTCTGTGGAGATCTGCAGGTATTTTGGTCTATTTCTCTTCCTGCTTGCTATTTTCCTTTGTCACCTGTTGTAAATAGTAAGCATAACTCTGACATTTTAGACAGCACTGCGGTCACAAACTGTACGTACAGCACACATCACATAGTCTAGCTTGGAACACTGACTATTAGATGGTTGAGCCGGTTGAGGACATTTAGAGGACCTTTATACTAAATTTGGTGAATTGAACCTACCTAAACTCTCTTCTCTAATATCACAGTGTATTATGTTTTTGTTTTAGTTACAGTATCCTAAAGTTGCACTAAAAATAATCAGTATAGTCAAGCTCCATTTATAAATAATAATATAACTAAAGTCATGGATGATGAATTTATTACTTCAGTCACCAAAACATTTAATTTAAGATGTCCAGTTTACATTATTGCTCAGTATAATATTGTAATCTTTGGTATTTTTAATCACAAAAACTGTGTTGTTGTGGTTTCTGGACTTTTTCTTTTTATTCTGCTCTGAAAAAGACAACACTGAGGTCTTGTGATCTGACCACCCAATATAATGAACAACATCCCATGATTTATTTCACTGAACTACACTTGGAAGCTCTTTCCGTCCCTAATCCTCACTCGTGTCTCTCATGGTCTATTATCACAGGGCTGCTAAAACTTTTTTAACTTTTTCTTAAATCCTGTTATCGTCCTTTACTGTGAGAATGTTTTTCAAGCAGGGAAACAATAGATAAGATATTTTTTTATCTGTCGAAATGACTGAAAGCGTTTTAAATCATCTGTCAGTGTCTTTAAAATTGGGTGAATGATGGAACATTTGAGCTTAATGCTCCCTCTAAGTATGTCTAGGGATGAAGGTAACTGTATCTTGATTAAACCTGCTCACAGTGTGTTAACCCTTTGGTAATCAGAATCCTCAGGTGCAGGTGTGTCTAAGCCATCGGATGGTTGCCCCTCGCCCACATTTGGGGTCAGAGGTCAGGGGCCACTTTACTCCCCTGAATTGGAACAGATCTCCCTGCGTGAAAGTGAGGGTCTGTTCATTCACACTCCATACTGCTTTTTGCTACCTCTATGTTAACAATTTATACTCGTACTGATGCCTTAATGGAATATTACAAGTTAAATACAACTAAAGATATATGGGCAGCATCTGTGGCCTGCTTCTGTAGCGTCTGTGGCCTGCTGTTGATTACCACAGAAAACAGTGGCTGCGACTGAAACAGCACTCTCTTGAGTAGGTACTTATTTTGAATAAGTAGTTACTTCACGACCGTTAAAAAAGTATGTTCTATATAGTATGAGTGTTTGTAGTATGAATGTACTACATTCGCCATGCTGTCATTATCATGTGACCTATCGGTCAGTTGCGTCGCTTCACTGCCATTCATAAATCCTCTCCTGTGCCCTCATGGGATAGGAAAGTGTCCATCATATGCACACTTCAGAATCTCGCCTGAAGAAGTAGGTAATCCTGGTACTTTTTGCCTACTGTTTTATGAGTACTGTGAATTCGGACATACTTCTTTCTTTTGTCACACACTGTTTTCGCCTGCTATATAGTAGTAGTATGTGATTTTCAGATGCAGCCAATGTTGTTTTTTTTATGTCTTTGAAAGAAGTATTGTATGCTCACCAATGCTGCATTTATTTGATAAAAAATACAGTAAAAGTTATAATTTTGTAAAATATTTTATTTTTAAATAACTGCTTTCTGTTTTAATATATTTTAACATTTGATATATTCCTGTGTGATATATTACTCCAGTCTTCAATGTCACATGATCCTTCAAGGGTTGGTTCACCCAAAAATGAAATTTCTGTCATTACTAACTCACCCTCATGTCATTCCAAACCTGTAAGACCTTCGTTCATCTTCGGAACACAAATGAAGATATTTTTGATGAAATCCGAGAGTTCTCTTTCGAGAACGGTCTCTCGACATGGCGTCAGAAGCTGACGCTTGGGGACTCCCTTCCTTCCTATATTACTGAAATCTTTTTGCACAACGCCAGTGAAGTTGCAACTCTCACTGGCCAATGCCAGTCAAGACGGCGAAAGGTGGCAGAGCCCAACCGCTATATAATGTACCGTCTTGGCGGCATTTGCTCAGAATCTTCCTCTTTCATACTACTGAAGACAGCTGTGGAGAAGTCCACTCTGTGTTCGGGGCCTATCGAGGCTCCAAACACCCACGAATTCTGCATCCTGTGCCTAGGTCCCGCCCACGCGGAGGCAGCACTTGCCGGGTCGAGCTGCCCGCACTGTGAGAATTTTCCAGTGCGAGTGCTTAGAGCTCGGAGGAACACCGCTCTCGGCGAGTGCTCATGGCACCGTCCCACTGCCGCCAGCGAGCCGCTGGTGGGGCGGCCACACATGAGCGACCGTGTGGATAGGATTCTTGACTCACCCCGCCGTTCTCCGGTATATTTAGCTGAAGAAGGTCTCCGCCCCACCCCAGGTGCTTCGGAGATCGTTTCTTTTGGCGCGGCGGAGGGTGATGATATTGACGAGGCTATGTCCCTAACAGCATCCAAGAGGGACTGGGCCCACTCTCCCGAGGAACACTCCGAAGTTGAGGGCCAAGCCGCTTTCTATGACGAGCTCGTCAGGATTCTCTCCAAGGCCGTAAGCGACCTCGGGCTGGAATGGGATTCCCCCGACGAGCCTACTAAGAGCAAGTTGGATTCCTGGTTCCTTCACTCGGGCCACCGAGCTGCCACTCAGAGGAAGCGAGTCCCCTTCTTCCCCGACTTGCATGACGAGGCCGCAAAAGCCTGGGCTGCGCCCCAATCGGCTCGCACCCATGCTGGCGGGCCGGAAATTTTTACTAAGGTCGACGGCGCGGAAGCCCGTGGATACACGCGCATTCCGCCCGTCGAGGAATCCATTGCAGCGCACCTCTGCCCTTCATCAGCCTCGCTGAAGGCGGCAGGTGGATTCTGACGCGCGGATTTCGTGCTGAAAGCCACTAAGAAGACAGCCCAGGCTATCGGTCAGAGTATGGGCTACATGGTGGTGCTCCACCGTCACCTGTGGCTCACTCTCACCGAGCTGAAATACGCGGACAGGAAGGCGTTGCTCAATGCGCCAATATCGACCACCGGCCTCTTTGGGGATGCAGTAGAGGCAATAGCAGAACGAGGCGCAGAAGCGTTCCAAAGTGATGAATCACTTCCTCCCGAGTCGAGCTGCAGGGCAGCCCCCAGCAGATCGTCATCTGCATCCAACCGGCCACCGAAGCAGGCCCCCTCTACTTCTGCTTCATCTGCGCCGGACCCGGAACCTTCTGCCGAAGTCAAGGCACAACTTCAGGAGGGGTGGCTGTTCCGGAGGTGCTCCGCCGTCGAAGCAGAAGCCTTGTTCCTGATGGGGCGGTCCAGAGGAGGAGAATGCTGGACGCCGAGCCCGCCGCAAAGCGTTTGAAATGTTCCCACGAGGTCCCCATGGCGGTTGCAGGCGACCACAAGAATGTTTCTGTTGTTTCTGTTCGCAATGCAATAATAACTGTTACAACCTCACAAAAAGAGCTTTTTTCTCCTCCACCAACAGCAGCGTCTTGCACTCTAGGTTCAGACGAAAGGCGGCTGATAGAGTTGGGCTCGCAGCCCCCCCGTGTAACGAGTGGTGCTCCCGCCCTAGTTTTGAACACGATACTTCCGCGATACTCACGACGCCCTTCGCATACACCCGTCTGCGTCTGTGACACGTTCACCGGAAGGCTCGCGCTTGCCGGTAAGCGGCAATGCACCACCCTCACGGCCAGGCAACGTGACCATTCGTCCCGGGAATTTTCCTCGATATGCAGCGACGTCGCTCGGAATGCAGAGGGCGAGGTTATTCGCCCGTGCCATTTCGCGAACGCATGGCAGTCCATTCCGGGCTTTTCAGATTGGTTACGGAACGTAATAGAGTGCGGATACACACTTCAGTTTCGGCGTGTCACGTCGATAGTGTCGGCGCACAACAAACCAGTGCTGAGACAAGAGGTTCTCAATCTTCTCACGAAGTGCGTGATAGAAGTTGTTCCACCTGGCAAGAGAGAGAGCAGATTTTACAGCCGTTACTTTGTGGTTCCAAAGAAAGGTGGTGGCCTCCGCCCGATTTTGGACCTGAGACCCATCAACAGGGCGCTATACAAACGCGCTTTCAAAATGACAACACTGAAGCAGATTCTCGCCCAGATTCCGCCCGGGGACTGGTTTATTTCAATGGACCTGAAGGACGCCTATTTCCACATTCAGATAGCCCCGCAACACAGGCTCTTTCTGAGATTTGCGTTCGAAGGCACAGCCTATCAATTCACAGTAATGCCTTTCGGGTTAGCCCTGGCCCCCCCGCATGTTTTCAAAATGTGTGGACACGGTGCTTTCCCCCATGAGAGCGAGCGGGATGTGTATACTCAATTATTTAGACGATTGGCTAGTTTTGGCTCGTTCGAAGGATGTGCTCAACAGCCACAAATATCATCACATTCATAACATTAAGGTTGAACCACTGTAGTCACATGGACTATTTTAACAATGTCTTTACTACCTTTCTGGGCCTTGAATATTGCAATGATGTTGCTGCTTATGAATGGTTCATCCATTTTAATTTGTGTTCTGAAGACGAACGAAGGTTTTACGGGTTTGGGACGACATGAGGGTGAGTAAATAATGACAGAAATTTTTGGGTTGGCTAACCCTTTCAGAAATCCTTCTAATGTGCTGATTTGGTACTCAAGAAACACTTCATATTATTATGCTAAGTGAACAGTGGAACCTACAGTGGAAACCTAGCTGGTATGCACTTGCATTTCGTAAGCTAATTATCCTTTTGAGGCGGACTTGGATGCAAGTCTGGTTATGTGTTACTGATGTAATACTGATGTTGATGTTTATAAAACTCCATGCAAAAAGTCGTATTACCGTATTACTGTTCATACAGCATGTCAAGCAGAGGTAACCAGGTTTACTTTTTTTTAGCTGGTTGAAAGATTGCAGGGGCATTGCATGGTAAGGTGTACCATGGCATTCTTTAAGATACTTTGGACTAGAGTACTGTGTAAATACTATTACATCCAGTAGCATGGCATCATTGCACCATGGTATGGCTGCTGTTTGGCCAGGAAACATTTCTAATGTTTAAGTGTTATGGTTATACTTAAAATAATGTGATTTTTGACACAGCCAGCTAACCTTGTAGGCTTCTACTTTAAGAGCATTACACACACTAGAGCTTTGTTTTAATAATTAAACATGAATATCAATATTAACTAATTAAATTAAAACAATGGCCTGCAATTACCGTAGGTAAATATTACTGTTCAATATTTTCAATTAATTATTTGTCTTAAGTCTGTTTTAAAGTACAAATGAGCAGCGATTTTCTTATAAATATGTTTGATTAATTTTGAAGGTGCATTAAGTAGTTTGGTGCCAATTTTAAAAGTTTTACACATTAATAAACCAGTTGTATTTTTGTGAAAAGCCATCTAAATGAAGTACGTACACATGAGATGAAGACTGTACTCATAATAGCTTTATATAAAAAGTGTTTTAATCATACATGGCGCGGTGCGGTTCACCCCTATCGATTTCGCCATGTTGAAATTTCGTAGTTCGCGGTGTTACAGTAATCGTTGGAGAGCATCCTCGCGAACACGGTTATTACGGTGTAACAGGAGAATCCGTACCTGTATGACTGAAGAGGACTGACAAAGACAAAAAACGAGCGTAAACATTAATACGGCGTACACAAGATGGAAATATTACATTTTTGGACAGGTAGGGGAATCAATTATTGTGTAGACCGCTCTCTAAAACTCGCAAGTATCCGTGTAATTTACATAAACTTGGAGATCGTGTTGAACCACGTCGATAGATGGCAGTGCAGCTTCTAACACCGTTGTGGCATCGGTAACGTTACACGAAGAATAGCGATGCTAATGCTAGCCAAATAACTTTTATGTACCTTTAACCAGCCATATAAATATGTGTTTTATATGTATGTGCCTTTAACATATGGCATAGACATATATGCCCATGCAAACTATATATAGTTTGCATGTTTCAGCGCGGTGCCCTGTTTGTCTGTTATATTCCCTGTTCATATGAACATGAGACATAACTGTTTGCATAATGCAACTGCATAAGAACGATCAATTGCACAAATGACTCACTACAGTAAAACTGGTACATGTTTAATTCTAGTATTGACTTAGTACAAGCAGTATATGTTTCACATTCATTTTTACAAAGTGATGGACGAGTCGTCATTATTTCCTGTGGTAATCGACAACTGGCCACATATTCTATTAATAGAGCTTAAGTCGTATTTAACCTAGCAATCCAAAGTTCAAACACAAATGTTTTATCATTTCCGAACAGAAAATCTTTGATCTATCTCATTATTTTTCTGGGTTGCCTTTTTCTTGCTGTGTCCTTTGCTCAGGGTCTGCGGCAAACTCGCGCAGCTCGACTCAAATGAATTCATATTCTGATAGTGGATATCAGGAGGTGAGTGGTTACTATAGTAACACAGTGACGCCCAGACGTTCAGAAGGGAGGTCCCAGTCGACAAGCTCCGCCCCCAGTGGGAGCCCCACCTTTGCCATGAGTTCTAGGGCTGAAGGACAGGCCTCAGCACAGGTATAAACACACTAACACATTGCTTAATTTAACTTTGCATGTTATTTTCGCCTTTTCGAGTGTCATTAGTTCTGAATGCTATTTGATCGGGGTGCAATGTTTCCGTATTTATACGTATATCCGCATTTTCCGACTTGAGAAGTATGACGCACGTGAATCGCGAAATAGCCTTAAACAAACTAAACACTGCGTTTGCGAATACTTTTCTTTCACGGAATGCTCCCGACCGCACTGTGGGAGCCAGCGGCGCCATCTAGGGGCTGTATGCGGGACACTGAATATCAGGCAGGATCAAAAATTAACATTCGCCAAGCGGCAAATGCTAGTAAGTTCAAGTTATATAGAATACGAAACGGGGTTTCTCCCCTGTCGGTGCGATTATTGAATGGCAAAACTGTGGTTTGCAGAGATATATAGTTTGCATGTTTTAGCGCGGTGCCCTGTTTGTCTGAATGTTTCCGGTGTTTTCAGAGCGGCTCGGGTCGCAGTAAATGCTCCTCCACGTTTCTCTTAAAGTTTTCTGAGTTTGGGTCGTTTATAACGTGCATTTGAAAACGCAACATGCGCCAATCATATCTGCAGATTTGTAATGATAGTCATTTATTGTCAACAAAAGAGAATCGTTAAGAACTTCCTGTTGCTTGTCGCCAAAATAAAAGCTCTATGGTTCAACTTTTGAAAGCAGAGTGTTAAGACAGCCATAAATGAGTATTGTTGTAATTTTACTGTTCTGTAAAATAAAATAATTTAAATAACAAAAAAAAAATATATATATATATATATTTTTTTTTTTACTGAATATAGTATATTATACATATTATTACCTATTAAACAACAGTTTTATTAATGAGTTCTAGAAGCTTTAAATATTTTTGTGTGTAGGTGGTTCATATATTGGTTTGAACCATTCCTCAAGATTTAGTTTTGTGCTTAAATTCTGTCATCAATTTCTCACTCTTATGTCGTTCCAAACCCATAAGAGTTTTGTTTATTTTCGGATCACAAAAGAAGATATTCTGAGATATTTCTGTACCTCAATTGAATGTCTATTCGCCTGTTCTTTGACAGTTCAAAATGTTAATGATAAGATCTTATTTGAGACTTGGATTAAACCGCTTGATTTATATGGATTTATTTTGTTATCTCTTTATGAACGTTTTTGGAAGCATCTTGAGTTTTGGGTGAATAGATTTTAATGGAGGGACAGGAATACATCAGATTTGAAAGTCGTATGGGTTTGGAACAAAATGAGAGTGAGTAATTGATGACAGAATTTTCATTTTTGTGTAAACTAACCCTTTAATTTTGAGGCAAATTTTGTCCTTAGCTGATCACATGCCTGATTTGTCTTATAGTATTGTTATGAAGAAAATGTTTTTGAATAATTTGGTTATAACCGTATTATCAGAGTGTAGTGTGTATGCATGATGGTTATAGTGTTTGTTTGTAATATGTTTCTCAGGCGGGCAGCAGTGGGCGTGTCATGAGGCGTGTGAGTTCTGTTCCCTCTCGTGCTCCATCCCCACTCTACACCCCGTCCCCGCCTGCGTCTCGCCAGCCTCTGCGTGCTTCTCTTGGAAGCCCCTATGGCTCGCCCATAGTCTCAGAGCCCCGTCCTCTACCTAGTATATTTCCCGGCACCACCTTGCCTCCTTCCTCCAGCCACGCCCCTGAACCAGTACACTCCAGCTACTTGGGACGGCATGGAAACGGGACAGGGTCAGAGTCCGGGTCACCAACACTCCTGCGGGCCGGTATGACCGCTCAGCCTCAGCAGTACGGAACCCTGGGAAAGCATGATACACGTGCATATGACAGCACTCACTCTTCTTTTGGGTCTCGGGCCTATGACATCTTTGAGAGGATGGTTCTTTCAAGACCAGATAGCCTTACAGGTGGGTAAAACTATCCTGATTTACAGTTATTGTTAAGGTTAGTAGTTGTTTTAAATTACACTACTTCTAAAAGGTTTGGGGTTTATTTGTTCTTTTGTCAAAAGTGAGAGTAAAGACTTTTACATTGTTGCAAAAAAAATCTATTTCAAATAATGCTGTTCTTTTGAACTCTGTTCTACAAACAATCCTGAATAAATGCATCATATAAGCAGTATTTTATTAAATTGTGATACTAATTAGAAATATTTCTTGAACATAGGATTAAATTACATCACAAGAATAAATTACATTTCACAGTGTTACTGTATTTTTTTAAATAAATGTTGACCATTAGAGACTTCTTTCAAAAATTGTAGCAACCAATGATTTTCTAAACCATAAAACTTTATTCCATAAAGTTTAAATCCATAAAACGATTTTCTCTTCCATCCTGACCATGCCAGAACTCTCAAACACAATTTCTACACCACTCTTGAAAAGTCACGGATTTAAGGACACAGATTTGATATGTGTGAAACTTTCTTAGCGTTGTATATGCATTATATTATACAAGGATTAGTGATGCTGTCACTTATCTGTGTTTGTATGCGTGTTTGGTTTGGATTATAAAATCTTCCGAAGCTTAAGAAGGTATTTCTTTCCTGAAAATCCTCTCATGATGTGAATTTTCAAAACATGGAAAGAAATGTGAATAATTAAGCATTTTTCAGTTTAATCTATGATGTATACTGTCTGTTAAAATTACGAGAGCCACAGGAAGAAAACTTCACACATCTCTCAATATAAATGGGTCAAAAGATGACTCTGTACATGGTGATGGGCTTGGTGGGCGCCGCAGGGAGACTGACACAAATTGGTTCTCATAAAAGTGCAAAAAATGATTCTCGTAATTGCTCCTACCCAAATGATCATAACCCTCCGATTATGATGCTGTGCGTGCATACACGTTTGTGAATCAAATGTGCTGAGATGCATTAATATAGGGCCTGTATAGTATATTGTTTCAAAATTGTATTAGTCTCAATTCCATTTGCAATAAACGTCCACATGAAACTGGAGCTGTATGGATATTGACTGTGTGTGTGTGCGTGTGCACGTCTTTATTCTTGTGCTCTAGTGTTTTGTAGGATTATTCTGATGATAATCTCACATTCTGACTCTATGGGATACTTCCTCAGATGTGCCCCACTGCCCCATTTAGGCCGTATTTCTCTGTAGATCATGCGTGATGTAAAAACTTTTGAAAACAAAGCTTTTAACTCCAGGCTTTTCAGAAAGAACTTTTGTTGAATTTGGAGATGTATGAAGTGATTAGAAATTTATGAAAGACAAACTCACTGAATTCTGCATGGCTGTTCCAAGCCAGCGAGCTGTGCTGCTTTGTTCGCTTCACAGTTTGCTTTATGATATTGCCAGTGTCTGATTGACATGTGAAACAAATTCTGTGAAAATCCCATTGAGGCATTTCTATGCTAATGTTACACTGACTCGACGTTCAGTCACTGTTTAAAGGCAGAATAGGGATATTTCCTTGTTCTTTTGGACATGAGGCTCAGTACCATGGTACTATGTACATTTCATAGTATTTGCATATGGTAATCATTCTTTACCATGGTATCAAGATTCTGATTCACAAGCTTTTCAGATTTAATTGGATTCTTATTCATTTAGTTAGCATATTGCCCAATTTGCTTTACATCTCTCTCCAAGTTCTGTAAATTTTACAGCATTGCAGTCTTTCAGACTGATTCAAACTGGTAACTTGTCTTTTAGAAATTCATGAAAAGGACCATTTCAGTAACTTGTTTCAGGGATCAGGCACCACTGGTCACGCGGTATGTTTTTGATTTACTAAAAGAACTGAATCATAAGAGTCATTTGTTTACACTGGTTACATTGTTTTTGCATGCAGCCTGCAAAGACCTTTCTAGCCATTGATTCACAATAGACTGTCCTTTTATTGCATCACATTCAATACAGACTGCAAACTCACATTCACGCTCATTCTTTGCCGTGGCGCTGAAGATTCAGATTCGGCAGAACTAAAAATATTTCTTATGCAGCCAGTTAAAGT
The DNA here is from genome assembly GCA_023566225.1 of Romanogobio albipinnatus. Taxonomy (NCBI): domain Eukaryota; kingdom Metazoa; phylum Chordata; class Actinopteri; order Cypriniformes; family Gobionidae; genus Romanogobio; species Romanogobio albipinnatus. Next base: position 39,738,471 of record CM042250.1, read on the forward strand.
ATGAATGATATTGAAAAATTAGTATCGGTAAACCAGGATCATTCAAATGAATATTGATATTTTTACCCAGCCATAGCAAATAATACATTTTGGTACTGACAGAAGGAGGAACTAACACTGTAGACCAAGTGAGCATGGTTATCAGCTAATGTGATAAACTCACAATGGCCAAATATGTCTATCAATACTGGCTGGAATGTCTCTTCCAGCTGGTAGTTTGAAGGCAGAGATCGACGTTTGTCTGCTTAGGTTGTGGGTCAGATGTTTGCCATTGAAACTTCTGGTTTTGAATGTCAGTCTCACAAGGTTGCATGGGAATACATGCCCTACAGCTCTTAAACCACTTGTACACTAATGAGCATGCTCTACAATGTCAGTTTAAGCATTTTGGTTTGTCTGTAGTTTCAGTAATTATGCTCCAAGAGTTGGGTAATTGGGTATGCAATTTTGGGTAGGCGTTCATGAGCAAATCTATTGTATCCTGTTTGCCATGAAATTATGTGTGGGAGAGACCTTTGGCTAATTTGTCTAAATTGCACAATTAATTGTATGCATATCTCTGATTGTGTCAGGCAAACTGACATTCATGTCGCCAACAGCAACACAACGTAGTGCCTACTTTCAGTATAAAAACTGTTTTTATCTAGCTGCTACTGAATATGCCTCGTACTTGCTCAAGGTCATTATCTCTCATAGATACATCTGAAGGTGTGAACATCCAGTGGAGTGGTTAATTAAAGCAAACAGTTCTTTATAGAATAGAACTTACATCTTCAGTTGAAGACTTAAGAGATTAATTTGCCTTGTGTAGTACATCTTATTTTTCTGATATTTGGTTGTACAGACGATTGTTTGAACAACAACTTCACCAGCTAGATCACCACCTAATCTGCACAAACCATCCAGGATGGAAATTCATGCTGCAAAAATAATGGTTCGTTATTGGCATCTATGGTTCCATGAAGAACCTTCAACATCCATGGAAACTTTCTAATGCACAAAAGGTTTTTTAGATTCAAATGTTCTTCGTACTAAGAAAAAAGTTGTTCTTTTAAGAACTGTTCACTGAAAAGGAAAAGGTTGGCACTTAAACTCTGCGGACCCTGTACAGGGTCATGTATACTTTCAATTTTAAATGTCTGTGGAGGAGCTCTGACCTCATATGTGGTACCATTTGAAAGCTTAGAGTCTCTACTTTCTGGATATGCATCATTTTGGCTTTTGTTTTACACAACGTAATTTATTCACACTAAATTACTCTGGTACCATTTCCGCCTGGATTTGGCCTACCCAATTTGAAATGCTTCCTATACCCACATACAGGTCTAATTTACAGGAAACTATTTGAAGTTACATAAAATGATCATGTATGCAAGATTTATTCAAATTAATCTAAATGGAGGAATATGACCTTTTTTATGTAATTTGTAAATGTAAAATGTTACACATATAAAGCATAATTTTTTACGTAAAATGAAACTTCAGAGGGTTTCCTTTGTGTATTTAGACCACTGTATGTGGGTATGGGAAGCTTTTCAATTTGGGTAGGCCAAATCCAGGTGGAAATCCCAAAAATGGTTCCAAAGTTTAAGAGGTTAAAACTGATATTTTGAGCCATATGGCTCTTCATCAGACAATCAAACCATTCACAAGTAGGCCTTTGTATACACATCAGGGTATTGCATCATATGAAAGACAACATGATTACAAAACTTCTACAAGCATACAGTATACATTTTAGTACCATAATGATTTCAACAATGACATCTTAAAAAAAAAAACAGCTATGAAAACATCAAATAACTACAACAACCAAATCTAACAATGAACATCGTACTGCAACAAATTATAACAATCCTGCTCCCAAATGAAACGTCTCAAAAAATGTATAAAGCCATTATAAATTATTAAAGAAAAGGGTGAATGCCACAATCTTCATCTGTTCTTCTATGGCATCACTGCAAAACTCTTTTGGAACCGTTATTTTTAGAGTGTGTTGTAATATTTTCAGTATAGTATAATGTTTTGAGAAATATTCTATAGATTGGATACACCAATCAAAAGAGTGGATTTGTCAGTTGTTTATTGATGTATAAACTCATGACATTGACTGACTGAATCTCTAATCTTCATCTAGGCTTGCAAACCTCTTATAGTCAAAACAGCCAGTTAGGCCAGGAGGCCCGCTCCCCTGACTGCCACGTCACACCAATCTATGAGGACAGAACCTTCCAGAACCCTCTGTACCAGAGTCCCACGCACGGCTCCCAGAGCGCTATCTCCAGAAACAATACAGGTATGTGCCGAATGTCCTTCATGCACCACTGTTGTCTTTGCAAACTCAGTGAATGAGGTCTGACATTTCTACAGTGTTAATTTTAATAATGTCTGTATTGCGAACTCTCTCACTCAGGGTTTGGTACTTTACAAAGGACCACTAGTCAGTGTAGCACTCTGAGGTTCCAGCGAGGGTTATTCTCAATGGGCTCCATGGCAACGCACTCTGACACCTATCACCCCGCCCATTACCACCAAGCCGACTCGAACTACAACAGACACGCAGCTGCAGTCGACAACGCTGTCACGCGCTCGCCTTCCATAGACAGTGCTCACAAAGATCCAAGGTGAAAAGCCGAATCGAGTGATTCAACAAACGTTGCAGAGAGCTTAGAGAAAAGATTTAGGACTAGCTTTAAAATCACTGACAATTAAAACATGAAGAATTTGCTTGTAAATGAAACCCAGCATGTCTTCCCTTTTTCGGCATTACTTATTTATTTGTTGATTCTCCACAACGTTTGTGTGTATGTATCTTTGTAATAATTTTTCTAGGCATGTTCATTTTGCTGACAGAACAGAGTTTGACAAAATCGCATGAGTGTTCATTCACATTTGCAGTGCATGAAGCTAGACTGATTTTATGTATTTAGTAACTTAGTGTAAACACTTGTTTTATGAGTGAAAAGATTGGAATATTTTATTCAAATCTGTAAACATTAATTTGTCAATGTGGGATTTTTCTTTTTCATATTTGTATGACATCTGTATTCTGTATGCCTCTGTGGGGTGTTAGGGAGTTTGCCTGGAGAGATCCCGAGCTGCCAGAGGTGATTCGGATGCTGCAGCATCATTTCCCTTCTGTCCAGGCCAATGCTGCAGCATACATACAGCACCTCTGCTATGGAGATAACCGCATTAAGGCAGAGGTATGGTCAGACACACACACACACACACACACACACTACGCAAATCGGCACTTCCCATTTATGTCTTCTGTTGTTCTCAAACAGAGCTGACTTATTATATCCAATAAGAATATAATAAAGCATTATTTAGTAGCTTTATGTACATTTATTTGGACAAACATCTTGGACATAAATCTGTGTAGTGCAGGATGAGGCATCTTTATGTATAAAAAGTTTGGGGTCTTTTTGAAAGAAATGTATACTTTTATTAAACACGTTAATTTGATCACAGTGACAGTAAAAACATTTATAATGATTTCAAATACATGCTGTTCTTTGAACTTTCTATAAAAAAAACCCTAAAATGAATGAATTTTTTCCACAAAAAATATTAAGGAGCGCAACTCTTTTTCAACTGTAATAATAAATGTTTCTTGAACATCAAATGGGCATTTTAGAATGATTTCTGAAGGATCATGTGACACTGAAGACTGGAGTAATGATGCTGACAATTCGGCTTTGCCATCACATGAGTAAATTACATTTGAAAATGTATAAATGAGCATAAGAGACTTCTTTCACAAACAAAACCGCCCCCAAAAGTTTAAACCGGTAGTGTTTATCTGCTAAAGTAAGTGTTTAGGAGGACAAAAGCATAAAGATGATTTTAACGCCTAAAACTACTCACTGGGACTTCTATGCATGGACTCAAAACAGTGAATTATTGGTTAATTTTAGTGAATCATTTTGTTAAGACAGCTCATATAATGATTCACATGAATAAAAGTCAGCTCGGCTACAAAACTGCATGTGCAAACAATGTGATGCATATAAGGTTTTAACATTTCTTGTTGAATTAAACTACAGTTTTTGAAATAGTTAAATTACTAGTATGCAACTGAAACATTTTCTGCTTTTAATTAGCAGCACACCTTAAATGTGCACCTGCATATAAAACCTTGCACACTCTTACTGTATGTTTTCAGGTGTGTCGACTGGGGGGAATCCGGCACCTGGTGGATCTGCTTGACCACAAAACTCTGGAAGTTCAGCGGAACGCCTGCGGAGCTCTCCGGAACCTAGTGTATGGAAAAGCCACCGACGATAATAAAGTGTGTGTGAGGAATGCCGGTGGAATCCCAGCTTTGGTTCGTCTGTTGAGAAAAACTCCAGACACTGAAGTGCGAGAGCTTGTAACCGGTGAGTGGGTGTGTGGGGTCACATGACTGACTGACATAAGAGAGTCTTTCTTTTGCTCGTTCTTTCTGACTCGCTTTCTTTCGCTCCTGTGGTGAGATCAGCTGTGAAGCTCAGATCAGAGATTACAGTCAATGGAACTCATGGCTGTGATTAATGTGGAGGGACAAAGTATTTGATTAAAAGCTGAGCAGACAGAATCTTGCACGCACATACATTCTCTCTCTCCAAGCTGGATATCCTACTATCGCTAGATAGATGCTGGGAAATTCTACTCTCCCAAGCAGTTTCCTAGATGCAAAGAGTTTATTTTCACTGTCATTTCTCAAACAGGCAGCAGGTTTGTTCAGCAAAGACGGATCTCTCTTCTATATGCACACATACTCGCAACCAGAGACTATTTTGTGTTAATGATCTGTCTGCGGGATTTTTTGTTGCCTCTTTACAGTTTTACTGCACACCTCTGAATGTATCTCTCATCGTTCTAATGAGCTATGTTAAACGATCAAGTGTGTTTTTAATTGCTTATTATGCTTATTAGTTCACCTAAAAATGAAAATTCTCATTCACCTTCTTGTCAATGCAAAACTGTTAACTGTTCAATGGCATGTTTTAACTTGATCACTAAATAGATTGCTAAATCTTCATTTGGCTAAAGAATTAAGAAAAGTAATTTGCAAAACATTTTTCAAATGATTTAATTCTGATAAATCACAAAAAAATGTAAATCAATTCATTATTGTATTGTCGCATTTCACTGAATTTTCAAACATTAATTAATTCAAACCTAAATTTATTTAGAGTATTTTTTTTTTAAATACAAGCCTCTACATTACAACTAAAATTCTAGGCGATTATTAAATAATGTCTGTTTTGATTTCTGAACGATCATGTGACACTAGAGTAATGGCTAATGAAAATTCAGTTTGCTATCACAGGAATATATATATAACATTCAGAAATCAATGTTAAGTGGTCTTTACATTTTTTCCAGAGCTGTATATTAAAAAAGAAAGCCATTATTTTCATAATATTACTGTTTTACATAGTGAGCATGATAGATTTTTCAAAAACTTTTAAAAAGAAATCTAAAATATTCTGAACTTTTGACCGACATGCATACATTTGTGTTTTGTGTCTGTCAGACAAGTAAAAATACAGATTTACTAGCCAGTACTAATTCTGTGTCCATAGAGGGATAGTAAGGGAAGTCTTTTATAAGTCAATTTAAATTTATAATAGATTCCTTCATTTTATATTTAATTGGCACTCCTAATCTTTCTTATTTAATGCTATACTATTGCATTTTATGTTATTCTACTACATTTTGTGCTCTTGTCTTGACCAGGTGTTTTGTGGAACCTGTCATCATGTGATTCTGTTAAGATGACGATCGCTCGGGACGCTCTGGGGCCACTTACCAACACAGTGATTATCCCTCACTCTGGGTGGGGTGCGGCCCCTCAACGAGAGGACCAGAAACTCAAACTGCACTCATCTTTGGTGCTGAGGAACACCACTGGATGCCTCAGGTAAGTCTTATGCAAATGTCCCCTTAGAAACGACCGGTCATGTGTACCAGCCTAATTATACAGTGCTTCCTGTAAAGATCGATTAATCAATAGTCGTTCAGATAACCTGCTGACTACTTGGAAAATATATAATTTTGCATATCCCTGGTGGTAGCAGTATCACTCTTTATCCTCAAAGATGATCACTGTTTACATTTCTTTGTGACAATGACTGTATTCATCCAAATCAGATGAACATTGTATTGTTGACCACATGATGCTGATGTCTGTGTGTGTGTGTGTGTGTCTGTCTGTCTCAGGAACCTGAGCTCAGCTGGAGAAGAGGCCAGAAGGCAGATGCGTTGCTGTGAAGGGCTGATTGATTCCCTTCTCTATATAATCAAAACCTGTGTAAACACCTCCGATTATGACAGCAAGGTTAGAGATATTTTTCTGATCGCATACAGAATATATCTAAAACCATACAGTTCTGATGTACAACGTTGTATTGCATTGTTGCTAATATTTGGAACATGTTTGATATACTCTTGCCAGATATTTGACTAATTTTCAGACTGTATATGCAATGACAGCTGGGAACTGGCAGAGGCTCTTGTTGCTCATAAAAAGGTGTTACATGTTTTCCATGCCACTCCTTGAAGGGCCAAATAGTATTGAGTGCCCCTAGTGGTGGACAACAGCGTTGTTCAGCTTTGGGTCTTTCTTTACAAAATCTTAGTCATAGCATGCCATCTGCTGGAACAGCCTGGAAAAGAAAAAATATTTTTAATTGTATTATATTTATTTTACATTTTTATTAATAGTTACTTATAATAATCATTATGAAAATATAATTATAAAAATAGCTATTGTTATTATTTATTTATTTAATTTACTAATTTAATTGAACCCTTTTCACTTTCTCTTATACGTGGAACACAAAAGGTGATTTTTGAAGAATATCCTGGACACTTTTCAATATAATGAGGATTGGGGCTGTCAACCTCCAAAATGACAAAATATTACCACAAAAGTATCTTAAACATATCATATGACTTTCCTTCTTTCCCTTTTTCTCTTTTCCTGTGTTTTCAGATTGTGGAAAACTGTGTGTGCACTTTGAGGAACCTGTCATACCGTCTTGAGTTAGAGATGCCTCCGTCTCGGCTGATGGGAACCCAGGACCTGGACACGCTCCTGGGCCCGGATACCTCCAGTAAGCAGGCTGACTACAGCTGCTGGGGTCTCAGAAAGAAGAAGAAGAAGAGGTCCTGGCAGGATCAGCAGGTGATCTGTCACTACATAAACTAAGCTTGGATTACTTGTTCTGAAGGGAGGGAAATTCACTTTGCAAATAGCTTTGCACAATGTTTCATACAGGCACCAAAAATGTTTACATTTACAGAATTGTTTTTCAGCACAGTCATTTAAAACCTGAGAACATTAGTACATTTTAAAATGGAAATGTATTAATTTTTTAATTAATAAAATAATAAATATATTAAATTAAATGTTTCACGGAAAAGCCAAGAACATTTCTATAACTCATTTGCATTAGCTCTAGAATGATCAGCCAAAAATGGAGACAAAAACATTTGTGCAATCAGAATTTTAGATTTTAGCCCAGAATTTCTATTTCAGTGCATCCCTAATAATATTATTATTTCAAAATGATTTATAATTTTAAGTAAATGTAATTACTTAAATAAAATTTAAATCGAGTAATAATGAACAACCGGCAACAGGAAGTACATTGGTCAAAAAGTGAGAGAACCCTTTTTTTTTTCTTCTATAGGTTAGTTTCAGCTTCAAACTTATCACTATTTGTATTTTTGAAATCCTATGATGCAGTGGGATGGTGTGGGGCCTATTCCTGGATTTTCTGGAAGTCCAAAGGGGGCAGAGATGCTGTGGCATCCATCTGTGGTAAAGCCGTACCTCACTCTGCTGGCAGAGAGCTCTAACCCAGCCACGCTGGAAGGGGCGGCTGGGTCTCTGCAGAATCTTTCCGCTGGAACCTGGAGGGTAGGCTGCTTGTGGTCACTATACCATAAACTGAATTATACAGCCACAGTGCTCAGAATAGAGCTGAATTATATGAATGCCTATAATTGGCTGGTGGATGAGATATGTCCTACACACACACACACACACACACACACTGACTAGATGTAGCTTCAAGGTTCTAATACAGCAACAGTTTTATTTTATTTTCTTCATTTGCTGACCCTTTTAGCATCCTTACACAGTTTTCAGTCAAAACTAAGAAAAACGTTTAGATTTCATTACTGTTTTTAAAATGTCAAAATTTTAATGCAATTAATGAAAGGTGATAAACTTCTTTGAAATGTTAACCTTCTTTTTCGCTCGTTCTCTCTCTCTCTCTCTCTCTCTCTCTCTCTCTCTCTCTCTCTCTCTCTCTCTCTCTCTCTCTCTCTCTCTCTCTCTCTCTCTCTCTCTCTCTCTCTCTCTCTCTCTCTCTCTCTCTCTCTCTCTCTCTCTCTCTCTCTCTCTCTCTCTCTCTCTCTCTCACCATTCAGTTTGCGGCCTACATCCGTGCTGCCGTACGTAAAGAGAAGGGTTTGCCCATTCTGGTGGAGCTACTAAGAATGGATAATGACAGGGTGGTCTGCTCTGTGGCCACTGCTCTACGTAACATGGCTCTGGACGCCAGGAACAAGGAGCTCATTGGTCAGTCACTAAAACGTATTGCTATGAACTCTGTGTAATGCCCTACATTCCGTTTTTATTATATGTCAGTTTTATGTGGCCATTATAAACTGCATTGCATTTTCTAAAATAAATGTTTGCTGAATTTGGATGCTTTGAAAGGAAAATACGCCATGCGGGACCTAGTGACCCGTCTCCCTGGCAATGGGCCCTCCCTGCTGTCGGATGAGACGGTGGCGGCGGTCTGCTGTGCCCTGCACGAGGTCACCAGCAGGAATATGGAGAATGCCCGTGCGCTCGCCCAGACGGGCGGCATCGACAAACTGGTTACAATCAGCCGAGGACGTGGGGAGAGGTACATACCTCTTTTTATAGGCTGGTTGAAGTGGGCAGTTTTATGTGTTCATTGGCGTTGGCACACAGTTTCATAACAAAAAATAAAAATCTATTGGTTTTAAAGTACATTTAATATAGTTCAAATGAATATATATAGAGACCCTCTATGCTTTCTTTGAACCTGCTTGTCCAGGCAGTAGTGTTTGAGCTCTTGTTCTCGGATGCAGGTACTCCATGAAGGTGGTCAAGGCAGCAGCTCAGGTGCTAAACACTCTGTGGCAGTACAGAGATCTGCGCACCTTCTACAAAAAGGTACATGTTCTGTGGTTAGGGTCCCTGATGTTCTCATGATTTTCTCATGACATTTTGTAGGATCTGATCAAAAGTGCATAGTAATGAATTAGAGGTTTGCTATGCACCTTTGTTTTGAAGTTTGGTATGTTTTTGGTACTGTGGGGAAAAACAGTCCATGTTTGACAAAATTAAACAGTTGTTTACTGAACAAGCTATGTCTGTCTTTAAATTATAAAAAATTCTGTCAGTATTGCTGCAACTGTTGTAAGTTGGGGAAGAGAATGCTTACACTTTTGAATGCAAATTATGTTAGCAATGTATGCAAGTTATGTTCTGCTAAGTTAAATGTAGACTCGTAATCCTTACCGTAAGTTGCATGCTGAGGAAAACACATTTCAAATGCTTTAAACAATACACACATCTGACAGTAGGGCAAGCCATGTAAGTTCATGATATAGTTTGAAGCGCTTTATAAAGCACGTCTCATGTTTAAGACAACTTGGACAACCAGCAGCAGCTCACTCTGTGTCCTTAGTTATTTTTCAGTTATGTGTTCGCAACGTCAAAGTATATCGATATAAACAATATTGTCCCATCCTAGGGGGAAACTCAGATTTTGAAATTGCGTTCTGCACACAGAGAACTTCCACATATGCAATGGTTAAAACAAGCCTGTATTAGTTCAGTACACATTACACCCCTACAAATGCAAGTGTACACTGCATTTAAATTTCCTAATCAGTAATCAGTCTTGCTTTTCAGTAAAGAAATATATAAATATCCTTCAAACAACACACATTTACTAGATTTTTAGATATTTAACTGGAAAGCGACAAAAATACTGATTAGGAAAATGCAGAACTTAAAAGTGTCTTAAAAGCTCTAATCTGATGACTCAAACCACATTTGGAGGCAATGCAAGTTGAAAATGCTTTATACAGTTTTTAATGTATACATTAATGCCTTGTGGAAAGCAGTGAACAATTGTGAGAGGCATCATAGTACCTGCAAATCACTACAATAACATTTTGGAAAGTAGAAGAGAAAGACAATACGATCAACAAAAATTTTATTAAATGAAAAATTAAATGCTTATTGGATCACCTGAGATGGAGGATAATAATAGTTGTAAACGGGCCCTGTGTGTTCTGTGATTTATCAGGATGGATGGAACCAGAATCACTTTATCACCCCAGTGTCAACATTGGAACGAGACCGCTACCGTTCCCAACCTACTCTGCCAACTAGCAACGTACAGATGTCACCTGTTATCCAATCAGGTGGGCCATCATAACCGCAGGGAACTGTACAGAGCTACAGAGAAATGACTCGCGGTTTACTTATATAGGCTGATAATAATCTTCTTCTTTTTTTTTGTACACTGAAATGGTTTATTCACAGTCGATATATATATATATTTTTTTTTTCACATTTAGGAGGCAGTGCCACCTCTTCCCCTGCCATGTTAGGTATAAGAGGTCATCGTTTAAATCAGCGGAGGACCCAGTCGTCTATGCAACTTCATAATTATTATGGAGACGCCAACAGAAACACTAGTCAATATACAGGTGAGCTTTCCTAATGTTTTCTGTCTACTTTTTAACAGGCAAAAGGCCTGTTTTAAGAAAGACCCACATTCTTATTGTGTACACTTCATATTATTTTAAAGAATAAAGGCTTAATGTTTCATCAAAATGTATTAGAATTTTCTGCCTCTGCAATCAGTTTTACTTCCCTGTCTGGTCGGAAGCCGTAATGGTCATTCATTTAAGAGCACTTGACCTCCGTAGTTACTCTTTATTGATTGGTGGTACTTCAACCTGGAGGGTCTGATTGTGTCTGATTCAGAATGTGGGTTTAGTGAGTGAGGTCTTCATTAGGTCTGTTGGGCTGTTGAACCTTTTCCGCCCATTTAACCCTCAGCCCTGCTCTCTGCCCTAACTGTGGTTCACAGAAATAGACCTTCACCACAGACTGTACTTTTATAAATATAACACATTTAAACATCAAATTATTAGATAACATGGATGGTCATGACTATACCTGGTATAGACATGTATTTATTTTATAGTAATCATGTTTTAATATTTGTGTTTATATGTGTTTAGGGTCTGGAAAGCAGTCAGCCTATTTCATCAGTTCCTATCCCTCTCCTTCAGCGGAGGACTCCCGCAGATCACAGGTGAGTTTAGCTCTTTATCCCCTCACAGAACAAAATGGAAGAAATAGCTGAATCTGAAGCCAGCTGAACCCATATGCCATATGCCCACTGCAAATAATAACCATTGACGTAGATTTAATGCATCTAATCCCAGCAGATAAAGTTTACATAATCCATTGTCTTTTTTTCTTGACCATCCCTCACTGTGGCCACAAATAAAACAAGCATCTGAGTTTAATGTCTCACTCTATGCTAAAATATTTATCTCTTATTCTAAGTGCTAATAAATTGCATTGTGCCGTCTCAAACTAAATAAATAAATATTAATATGTTTTGTACAAAAGCATTAAAAAAGTTATTTATTTATTTAATATTTTACAAGCTGTTACTAGCTTTGAGCTTAAAGGAACACTCCACTATTTTTGAAAATAGGCTCATTTTCCAACCCCCCTAGAGTTAAACAGTTGAGTTTTACCGTTTTTGAATCCATTCAGCCGATTTCCGGGTCTGGCGGTAGCACTTTTAGCATAGCTTAGCATAGATCATTGAATCTGATTAGACCGTTAGCATCGCGCTCAAAAGCATCTCTGCGTAGTATCATTGCACCTGCTGCACTCATGGCACGGCAGCAAAGTTCCTTGATTATTCTCCTTCTGACCAACCTAGTAAAATATAAGAAAAAGAGGGGATAATTTAGATAATTAAATATTTTCATTCAATTTCATTTTCAAAATGTCATTCAGGGCACCAGACTGCGACTAAAATGGTCGCATTTGTGAGTGATATTTTTGATGAGATCACCACTGATCACCATATAAATTTACAAAAAAATTGCTTGCCTTTTTACCCACGTGTTCTGTGATGATTAGCCCATCATCTTCTGTTGTGTTGATGTAATAATATGAGACGATGCGCAGCAAAGTTGCAGTGGAAAAAAAACTAAGAGTTTGAGTGCCAAAATTCTCACAGGGACAGCGAGGATCAGCTTTCCGTGTCAGAAACGCATGTCAAAACGAAAAATATCTTTCTCTTCAAAGCCCTCATCTCTATTGAGCAACAACGCTGACGGCTGTGCCAGGATGAGAGAGATAGAAAACAACAGATGTGTCAATGAACATCCAAGTAGTGTAAAAGTGCAGGAAGTCAGTGTGTATTTCAGGCACACAACGTGGATAAACTACAACAGATAAATATGTCTGCTGTGTGGACATAAACGAATCGTTAACAATTCCCGTTTTTAATTGATACCGATATGGATTCTTATTCTCAATATCTGTTAATCTGTACTGTTTTCTGTTACTGCCTGAACTAATCTGTAGAGCATGTTTGTTAATTTTTATTGAATAATTAACTAATTTTATCACAAAATACAAGCAATAAATGTCATTTTGGCGCTCTTTAATGTGGCCTGACAGATCACTCAATTACCATTTCAACCTTGGAAGGAGCTTGTATGAAACCGCTTAATGTCATGTAAAATCAAATTTACCTCAGAAAAGACATGCAATGCTCATAAACTCATTACTAGAAAAATAACTATAGAAACGGGCATTTTGCTAAATATATGCACTATAATCACATAATCCTTATATTTTTACTTAGCCTGTTGTCAACATGAGAGAATGGAAGGAGCTAAAAATGAAATTCAACACCGCCCATATAATTGCATGTGAAGAGCTGCCTTTCACCAAATTTACCTCAGATATTAGTCTACTAATGAAGAAAAGTAGATCGATAGATGAATAGATTGGTGTGTGCAAGACATACAACAACGTTTATAGGATGCATAGGAGGAGGCCAAACTATATTCATTGGCCAAGTGATGCTGACATTATTATGGTCTGTGACACTGATTCAGATTATGTGTAAAGAACAATTCTGTGACTGTGTGTAGTTCTCAAGTTGAAAAAGCAATTTAGTTCCTACTTTAAGTGAATCTTAGTTCCCAGGACATCCACAAGTTGGATGAAGATGCTGTAAAAGGAGGGCAGATGTAACATATGACCAGTAGCGTACCGTGACGATCAACACACCCAACGCCGCCGCCATAACACCACACACACCGATACATACAAAATACAATCATGCACTGTATGCACTACTGTTACGAACCCTGCTTTCAAAGTGCTCGTTGGGAAGGGGGCAAGCAACATAAGAACACGCGAGACAAAAAGGCAATTTAACTATTTATTGATACCACTGCACTCACGTGTCACCATTTAGGCAACTGGTGAAATGAATCAAAATCGACTCAGTGACACAAATACTCTTAAACAAACAAACAAAAACACATACCAACAAGAACATCAAAAGAAACACAGAAAAAACACAGCTTGTCAGCTACCGGCTTGACATCAAGATGCACACAAAGCTCATTAGAATGCAGCCCGTCATCCGCAGCGGCCATAGCTTATTTCACATCGATCACTCCCAACCCGCGAAAAGTTCAAACGGCTGATGACCTCAGCGGGGGGTAGCGCCGACACATCGCTGGGCATCTGGGGCGTTCTATCACTACACATCAATTTTATTGGCTGATGACCCACGTCAGTCAAAGTTATGGTCAAATGGAAAATGACAGCTTCAACGGAAGGCTAGCTATACTACTAGTGCTGGTCCACAGAGCTGTGATGCGTTTAGATGATGAAAGCATGATACAGCTCAGCCTCACAAAAAATAACCACATTCTTTCTGGAAATATAATTGTAACTTACTAAAATTGACAGTAATTGAATTTAGACACGTTCAGACATAGATTCATTTAATTTAATTAAGAAAAAATATATATTTTTGATTTTGACAGGGCCAGCAGAGAAGGCCCTGATGGCCCTGACAGCCCACCACTGCATATGACAGAATTAAAACACATTTATTATTTTGTGGCACTTAAAAAAATAAATTAAGGAGCTGTTGGCTCCTATAAGGGAAAAAGTAGGCATCAAATTATTTTTGTCTGGAGCCCTGTCATTGAATGGTAGATGTACTTTAGTATGGGATAACTATGATGGTAAGTGTTGAAACATAACCCAGAAACTTAGATATTTTTATATATAAAATACAAATGTTTAACAAATATAACAAAGCACCTTGTGAAGAAAGAGTTTTTGTTGATATGTTTAGAAAAATCCCTATAGTGAAAGGTCCCAGTTATTTGTTGTCACTATTTATACATATGTAAACAGGGCTTGACATTAAAGGGTTAGTTCACCCAGAAATGAAATTTCATTAATTACAAGACCTTGATTCACCTTCAGAACACAAATTAAGATATTTTTGATTAAATCCAAGAGCTTTCTGACCCCACATAGACTGCAATGTTATTACCACTTACAAGGCCCAGAAAGGTAGTAAAGACATTGTTAAAATGTGACTACAGTGGTTCAACGATAATGTTATGAAGCAACGAGAATACTTTGTGTGCAAAAAAACCCTGCAGGACTTTATTTAACAATCTGTTCTTTCATGTCAGTCTCCTACGCTGTTCATGTAGTAAACACAGTGCAGCACTTTCTTCGTCAAAACACCGGCTCACTATTGGCCAACACTGTTCACATGAGCACAACGACACATGCATGTGATGCTGACGTTGGAGCTCGCCAATCAGTGGCCTATACTGGGCTGGCGTTCTGACGTAGAACCCGGAAGAACTAGCCCTTTAACATTTTTCTCCACCAGCCACTGTGGCTAGTGGTTTTCTAAAGTTACTAGCCACTCAGCATTTTCACTGGCCACAATTTTGACATCGATACCATGGGGAAAAACTGCCATATTGATATTTTTAAGTTTATCTCATAATTTGGCAGCGGGTATATTAGGCTGCTGTCACTTTAAGACCTGACGCACAGATCCATTATACTGTTACACATGCGTTTTCTTTCTTAACGGTTTACATTCACTTAAAACATAACCGACTGTGTTTACATGAATTCTTGCCAAGACCGGCATTTTATTTGACCTTTTTTTTTTTTTTTTTGTGAGTGCAATAATCAGCAGTTCTGAGAGGCGGCAGTGAGTGAGGGGAGGTGGGTTGGTGTGTCAACTCGATGTAGGAGAGGCTGGTATCTGTTCTATTGGAAAATGATTATTGGAAGCATTTTAGATATTTCAGTATCAAAAATCTATATTTTGACAACACTACATTGCACTTAGTTTATTATTTCAGATGATTGTTTAAAGACTACAATTTAAAAATGTATGTATTATATGTAAAATTCAACTCGCCAAAGTGGCTGGTGGGTTGCTGGGTGTTAATGTCAAGCCCTGTATGTAAACGATTAACACAAAAGGCACTAATTTTGTCTCCTTTCAGCATGGCCGGCTCTACTACCCAGAGGACGCAAATCAAAGCACCTATGACACTTTTGGAATGTACCTGTCGTCTCCAATGGGCTACGAGGACGCCTACCTGGACGAGCCTGTTCGTTATCCCGTGGTGAGCGAGAGGCAGGTGCTCAAACCCAATACCAACTACGTGGACTTCTACTCCACCACACGCAGGCCTTCATACAGAACTCAGCCCTATCCGGCCTCACCTGACTCATGGGTGTAGGCGTGTTCGTTTGTGCGTAATTGTTCATGTAACTTGTAGCCATAGATAGAATATTACAAGGACGTGTCACTCCTAAAGACATATCTGGATCAGTGGATTCAAAGACTGTTGTATGGACAAGCTGTTGCATTTGAAGTGACTGGTTCATTTTCATTCGACAAATTTAATTTGTGTATTGTGTGTCCGGTGCACCGACATTCATCTTTATTTGTATGGGTGTGCGTGTGTGAGTGAGTGGGAAAGTGTGTGTGTGTGGGAATAGATGACAGATTATATGCTCCATTAAATTAACTTGAATTTGACCCGGGATTGAGTGTGAGCCAAAGATTTACTTTTCAGTATCTGCTGTTTTTAAACAGCAACACGTGTTTAAGGTCTGATTTACTGAGAACTTGAACCATCTTTTTATGATTTGATTTTTCATGTTTTTTTTATGGCATGTATTACCATCTCAGTTTTTGAGCCAAATGAAAAGTTGTAACTAAATTACATATTGGCTGAAAAGTCTAATAAAAAAATAATAGCAGTGTAAAGAAAAGAAAAGAAAAAAAGATAACAAAAAACACTAATAATGTTCTGTGCATTGGAAACAAAACGTCATTTTGTCTGATCTCATTGCTGTAGCCTACTTAATGTAAAGATTAATGTATGTTCCATGGAGTCTTGCACAACTACGTCAGTTTATTGTACAACCGTGATCTGTGCTACTAAGCACAAAAAAACTGTGCCATGATAAATCGCTATGTAGAACTGTGTATGTCAGAGACCTTATGGAGGCAAAAGTTATTACTATCAGAATATTTAGATGTAATAAAGATGACATTTGTTTTTTTTAATATTTGATGTTGGATTATGTTGTTTATTTCTCTACCATAAAGAGCTACAGCACCAATTTACCAATTTCAGCTTTCCAATAGCTTACATTTGGAAGAAATTATTTATCACAACAACATTATCATCGGCCTATCACATTTTAATTCAGAATTCCCCAGGTTTTTGTCATTGGTGTGCACACACACCGTAGCAGAAAGATGTTTCATTAATAACCACACGGGGACGCTAAAGAGTCGAATATCCTGCACATGAATGCAGTACTATTTTATATCACTAAATATGATAGAATAGATATTATGGGTGGATAAGTGGTTTGATACTTATCAGTATATTTATTTCCTTGTTCCCCGTTGAGCTATTACTGTCGGCACAGATGTATTAGCGGCCAGTTCCTGCTTCACTGTATCATGAAAACAAAAGGGCTATTTTTGTTATTCATAACTTTAAAATAATATAAACTTTTGGTGTAATGTAAGGAAAGTATCTATAAAAGCTTAAAGCGGACTTCCAGACATATGCGTTGTTCAAGCTCATGTATTTTTTGTTATTAACTTGATTTGTTATTAACACAAATGTAAGGCAATTATTAGTATGGAAGCTAACAGGACAGAAATAAAGAGCTTAAGTTAGCCATTGCTCAGTGAGGATATTTAACTTGAGGGTTACCATTAAGTTATTTTTTTATTAAGTTTTATCTAAAAGGACGAAATGTTTTAAAGTGAGAAATTATACTTTTCATATTACAGTCAGGGAATATTAGTAAATAATAAAATAAATTAATAAAAATAAACAGTTAAAAACATTAAAATGTTACAAAAAATTAGAATTTTACAGCTTTCTTAGTTTTCAAACTTAATATTGTTTTTATGTATTGTTAAACTTCTGCCTTTAAAATTAGAATTAAATTTACATTTATGTATACTAAATTTAGCAAGTAGTAAATTGATAAGACGATTTAATGTCATAATTGAAAACGTCTCGGTTACTGTAACCTCCGTTCCCTGAGAATAACGGAACGAGTATTGCATCGCTAGACGCTTAGGGGAAAACTCATTTTCTCTAAATATTGAAGCCTTATTTTTAAAACGCAGTGCAGCTGTACAGCCAACATAATGCAAGCTATAAGCATGCTGGTTGGTTGGGCTGCGGGAATTGCACAAACCTATGTCGAGGTGGCATATCTGAGCGAACCAATCGGGGAGCATCCCGCCGCCCGCCAAAATGGGCGGAGTGACTGGCGAAGCTACTGGCCATAGAAATCAGGTTAATTCGACTGAAGCGACAAGACCTGTGAAGCTTAATAGCACGGTCGTCTACGCATTACTCGTTCCTGTTATTCTCAGGGAACCGAGGTTAAGTGAGTAACCGATACGTTCCCTTTCCCTCGAAAACGGTTGCTCGTACTGTGTCACTAGACTCTTATGGGAACTCAGTTCAATCATGCCATGCTATTAAAGCAGATGACCTAGCTCTGAACTCTGACCTGAGGAACAAAGCCTGAGGCTATAGAGTAGAACGTTCGCCAGAAATCCAACGGGCCCGCCCGGACGAGGGTCGGAATCCATGGAAGGAGTATCTAGTGGTTTGGGCTCTTAATGCTGCGTTCACACCAAACACGAATAGAGCGTCAGGAGCGAGTAATTTAAATGTTAAGTCAATGGAAAGGCGCGTTGACGTGCGTCTGGAGGTCCTGCGGTGCGATAGACTCGCTTCGCGCGATGGACGTGATTCCGCCTCATTCGCACGTCCAGTTTGCGCGAATGACGCGAATTGAGCGTCTTGCGTGATACGCGTGTTATACGTGAGTGGTGCTTTTTGTGCATTCATGCGTTTGAAGCGAATTCGCGTCTGACGCCCGAGCTGAAAAATTTGAACGTCAATTCGCGCCACGTTAACCAATCAGGAGCCCCTGCTTGCTGCTGTCACGTGGTAAAGTGACGTGATGAGAAACCCTGCATAATTTATAAATACTACTATTGTGTCACAAAATGTAGTTTTAAGACTTTTTCAGGTGAGAATGTAGTTGTTTAAAGCTCAAATCTGTGGTTATTTATAAAGAGAGCGCATTATTTAAAAAAATGCAATGAACGCGCGTCCAATTCAAAATGTTCAAGCGTCCAACTAGACGCGATTTTGACGCTCTATTTCGCGTTTGGTGTGAACGCAGCATTAGAGGGGACTTCCAATTTGTAAAATCTCACAAATGTGGAAGGCGAGGACCACCCGGCCACCACAAAAATGTCATCGATTGATACACCACTGGACCAAGCCCATGAAGAGGCCATGCCTCGTGGAGTGAGCTCTGATGCCTATGGGGCATTGAAGAGAGCCCTGGCGGGGCAGAGTATGTTTAATTCTCTGTCATCCTCCGACAAGGGGAGAGCCGACAGCAAAATGACCTGGGTTCTGTACGGAGTTGAGAGCATCTTTGGTACATAACCATGTCTCGGTTTGATGATGACTTTGGAGTTGTTAGGCCCAAACTCAAGGCAGGAAACATTCACAGAGAGTGAATGCAAGTCGCCCACTCGCTTGACCAAAGCTAGGCCTAGCAGGAGTGCGGTCTTGAGCGAAAGTGGCTTTAATTGGCCTGTTGATGGGCCATACATGGAGGGCCAGACGGGGGTGCCAGATTGTCCTGTTCGTCAGAGTAAGGAGGTCCTTCCTCAGGGGTATCGGCCAAGGAGCAGCTTGGAGCAGCTTTATCAACTCGGGGAACCATATCTGGGTCCACCAAAGAGGGGCTATTAGGAGGACTGCACACTTGCTCTCCCTGAACCGTTCGATGGCCTGCGGGAGCATCGAGACTGGAGGGAATGCATAAAAGGGAGACTGGGCCATTTGTGGGCCAGCGCATCCCTGCTCATTAAAAAGAATATTGGGCAATGAGAATTGTCTTCTGAGGTAAAGAGGTCCACTTCTGCCATCCCGAAAACACTCCAGATTAGCTGAACTGTTTGAGGGTACGTTGTCAAGAGACAGCATATCTGCTCCCTGGTTCAATTTGCCCGATATATGCGCTGCTCTCAGTGAGCGCAGGTTGGCTTGTGCCCACAGAAGGAGACGCTTGGCCATGGTGTACAGGTTGCCAAACCTGAGTTCACCCTGGCAGTTTATGTAGGACACCACTGCCATGTTGTCTGTCCGGACTAAGACGTGATGTCCTGCTAGGTACAGGAGGAAGGTTTCTAGGGCTAAGGAGACTGCTCTCATCTCGAGGCAGTTGATATGAAGCTGTTTCTCTGGGCTCGACCAGAGGCCAGAGGTTGACCTGCCCTTGTACAAAGCTCCCCAACCTGGAGCTCTTGGAGGCGTCTGTTGAAATGACCTTCCTCCTCGAGACTAGACCCATTCTTACACCAGCCTGGTACCAGCTGGTGACTTTCCAAGGGGCTAGGGCTTTGATACAGCCATGGTTTACCCTGATATGAAGGTGGCCAGATAGCCAAGCATGAGTCGGGACTCTGCGGGTTGGCCAACGCTGCAGAGGGCGCATACGCAGTAGGCCTAAACTGGAGTACTGTTGATGCCGAAGCCATAAGGCCCAGTGCCTTTTGATAAATTCTGAGGGGGAGGTAGGATCCCGCTCTGAATGACGCAGCTATGCGTTGGATGGTGAGAGCGCGTTCTGGCGCAAGCCAGCCTCTCACTTGGGTAGAGTCAAAGACTGTTCCCAGGAATGTAATTCGCTGGCTAGGGGACAGTGCACTCTTGGATAAGTTGATCTTGAGCCCAAGGCATTCCAGATGGCTGAGGAGCCAGGATCTGTGAGTTAGTAACTCGGCCTCTGACTGGGCCAGAATGAGCCAGTCATTTAGGTAGTTAAGAATGTGCATTCCCCGCTGTCTCAGGGGGAAGAGAGCCGCATCCATGCATTTCGTAAATGTACGAGGTGCCAGTGACAGGCGGAATGGCAGGACTGCTCCCTTCGTTAGTAGATTTGTCACTTCAGTGCGGAGGACACGTTGCTCCTCACCGGTGTGTTGACCACGGCTTGAAAGCGCGGAGGTCTGCGAGCGAATTGGAGTGAGTAACCTCATTTTATTATATTCAAAACCCATTCTGACACATCGGGATGGCTTCCCAGGCCTCGGCCCGAGTGGCTACGGGTTGAATAAAGCTTAGAGGTGGGCCACCGTGAATCGGGGGCACGACGGCTAATGTGTTTGGAAGAAGAAAAGTGCTCTTTTGTTGAAAATGTTTGTGTTTTATTTTGTCTGGGGGGTGATCCGGCCGCAGCGAGACTTAACCCCTTTCTCTTCCTTGTTGCATCTGGATCAGGAAGGCTTCCGAGGCTCAGGGTCCAGCGTAATCCTAGGCCGGGGTCCCTGGTGCTTAGGGAATGGGTAGAGCATCGCTGTCTGTGGGCACTGCCTGGTGTCAGCCGCTGGGCGGGGCTGAGAGACTGGCGGCGCTGGTTTGGCTGGCTGCTGGGCGGCGCATTCTTTGGGCGACCTGGAGCAGAGCTGGAGCGTTTTTGGCAAGAAGTGTTGCATGGTCTGCGAAGACTTCTGTGTCACCGTGGGGCCGAAGAGACCAGCGGTAGAGATGGGAGAGTCAAGGAAGGCGGTCTTATCCGCATCCTTGATCTTTGTCAAGTTGAGCCACAAGTGGCGCTCAAGCACTAACAGGCGGGCCATGCTTCTTCCAATAGCCTGTGCGGTGGTCTTAGTGGTGCTGGGCAGGTCGCAGAAGGCTGCCAGGTCCGGTCCAGACTCGTCCATAGAGCGGAGGAGTTTCGCCTCGAAAACCTGAAGGATCGCCATAGTGTGCAGGGCTGAGGCAGCTTGAACGGCAGAGGCGTAAGCCCGGCTGGCGAGTGCTAAAGTCATCCTGTACGGCTTTGATGGATGCGCCACTTTGGCCTTTTATCCAATGGCGGTGGGCGGTCAGAGATGTGCGGCCACTGCTTCCTCTTGGGGCCCTTTTTTAGTCCTTTTCCTCATCCTTGTCTAATGTTAAGAGAGTGCTGCCAAGGTGGAAGTGCGTAAGCGTGTAAGCAGGCAGAGTAGGGGGCGTGCCAGGACTTCGTAAGTTAGCCGTGAACTTCTGGGAAGAACGGTGCTGATCGCTGACAAGGGGCCTGTTGGCGCCCAGCAGGAACCATTCATCAAGGCGGCTTCAGATGGGCTCTGCTGGCACTGACCAGTTGAGGCCGAGCTCTTCGACAGCCCTGGTGAGAACGCAGAGAAATTTGATGTCTGTGCTCGTCCTGGTGTCAGCTTTGCCGGTCTGAGGGGGGTTGTGGTCATCATGGTGAGCCCGAACAATCCTCGCCTTCACACGCCACCAATGACAGGCTGTCATCATGATGAGGTCTTCCTCCGAACCACCAAACGAGACGAGTCTGCTCGCGCAGATATGCCGCCTCGCCATAGGTTTGTGCCGTTCCCGCAGCCCAACCAACCAGCATGCTTATAGCTTACATAATGTTGGCTGTGCAGCTGCACTGCGGTTTAAAAATAAGGCTTCAATATTTCAAGAAAATTAGATTTTCCATAAGCCTCTAGCGACGCAATACGAGGAACCTGGAGGATTATTGTGCATTTACTGAATGAGCACTACATTCGACTGATTGCACTGCATTTTATTTATGTTTTACGTTTTAAGTAATTGTTCATTTAAGGGATATAAAAAATAGAACGTATATGAAAATCCTATTAAATTATAAAAAAAAAAAATTAATATTCGCAAGAAACTGCTCAAACCAAAGTATTACAATTATTAAAATGTATTACAATTATTTTATAAAATAAATTTTCAGTCGGTTCAATTAATTCTGATGATAATAATTATTGTCATCTTGTGAACATATTTTGAGATATTGGATGGGGGCATGATTTCACATCTGAAATTATATTTATTTAAAAATACTGATATTCGCTAAGGAAAGAAAGTTCTCACTTCTCCACTCAGGAGGCGTGTGGGAGGTGCACTGCGCTCAGTGCGCTGGCTCTTCTGATTGAGAGAAGAGGGAGGAGTTGGTTGGTGGAACGCGCTCCTTCACGCACTACTCCACTCACTCGCTTCAGTTATGAAGTAATTCTGAGCGAGAAACGCGTGTGTAAGGCAGAATCTGAGCGATATCTCTCTTAAAACAGGTACGTTTGCTACACGCTTAATTCTGAAACATCTGTGTACACGAAACAAAGTAATATCTGACAACCTTTGCAAGTTTTTCGGTCTCGTGAAGTCTGTGGGAAAACACTGCTGTTAATTGATTGCAAACGTGCGCGTTTCAGAGCATGTTACTTACCAGTTGTGTTATTTAATATTTTATAAGCGTCTTTTGTTGGCTAGAGTAAGTTTACCTTTCCAAACTCAACACCAGTGATCGAGTGGTCTGTCATGCTGTGATGTTTATTTTGTCACGTGCACACAAACATAATTTATTCACAAAATAGTTCAGTAATTTGCTATCCTGATACATTTTTGTTTGCTGTTGTTTATTTTACTAGTCAACCAAGCAAGTGACTATTTTCTGTTTTGCATACTAAGTATGTAACAGCTGCTTTTTTGCGACTCAGACTTTTGAGCCTCAAAATACTGCGCCAAACGGAAAAGAAGTAGGCATCACATGTGGATATTTTGTGTTGCAAATACTTACCGTCAGGAACTTTGGACCTTAAAGTCTACACTTGAAGCCTGAAAAGCCACTTGAAAGTTTATTTTCCTCTTTACACATGCTCATTTTGAGGAAAAAAATAAATGTGATGTACCTGAGACTTTCCAGCCAGGGTCATGAGCCAACTGACACTGAACAGGTGTGCACACACACATGCACACATGTTATACTAGATTTGACAAAGTAATGGAATGTGTTTGTTCTTGCATTTGTAAAGGTCAGCTGAACCAAGACTGTGGCCTTTCCTCCATGCCTGTTTGTCATTAAATCCTTGCATTTCACATCTCTTTTCCACACTGTATCCTGAAGCCTCTTGATTCAGTTAGTTAATGTTTTCAGTTCATTAGACGTCTGTTATTGCTGCCCTCGGCCAGAAAGTAATCAGATCACTTGCGGTAAGCAGAGTAAGATTTCATTTTTAAAGCTTGCTGCCATTGTTCTGATCACTGAATCTGTTGTTGCACGATCCATTGAACCCTATCAAATTATATTGGATTTTGCAAAAGTAAGAGCATGTTTCGTGAAAGAAGATATTGTCCTTATCCCGCAGCTTAATACTTATGGTTTCTTCAGTATCTTGTACTTCTTCTGTGTGCATTCCTTGCACTGTTTCCATAAAAGCTTTATGAAAAGGTCACAATGCTTGCAATAATGTGTGCCATCTTTATTTAGGATAATTGTTGGCTATAAAAACATTGTTTACAACAGAGTGCAACAGCCGGGTTCCGTAATTAAAACATTTTCTCCATTGGCAAATTGATTTTTAACAATAACTTATAAACCTTATAAACCTCTTATTGATGGTATATGCTTTTGGTGAATTCTTCTGTTGCATTATTATAACTTCTTATAACTAAAATACCATGTTTAACAGTAAAACTACATTAACCATGATTCTGTAAAGAAAATTCTAAAACCAGTCACGCCTAGCAAATCGTGCTAAAAGAACTTGGAGAAAGTCCTCTCCCCTGAATTGAAGTTGCTCTTTCTACAGGTAGAACCAACAACTTTAAAAAGGTTAAAAAAAATTATAATTCGATTGTCATTTGCAGTGCTTCATGGGAGCCATTAAGTACAGTATTCTCTTGTACCTTTTGTCTTTCATCTTTTTTTCCAAACAAAAGTTTGTCAAGTTGTGATTCACCTCATAGCTGATTGGCTTGGTTCATTCATTGCTTATAAGTTATGACACTTTAACAAAGATTTTAAACAATATCTCTATGGGGAAAAAATAAAAAAACAGAAAAACTCTGTACTCTACAATGCTGAAAGATACTAAAAAAAGATAGCTTGATTTGCTCTGTATTTTGTATGAACTTTATGATTCTTATGATAAAATTGTGCCATTCTTAATAAGACCTTAAGATCATTGCTTAACTGTGGTGGATACACTGTAAAAAACGTACTGCCTTAAATTAAGTAAAATTAACTTTGATGTTTAAGTCATTTCAACTTATATTAACATTACATTAAAGGTGCAGTGTGTAGTATATATGAGGATCTATAGACAGAAATGCAATTTAATATACATGCCTATGTTTTCAGTGGTGACCTTACATAATGTACCGTTATGTTTTTATTACCTTAGAATGAGCCATTTCTATCTACATACACCGCGGGTCCCCTTACAGTGAAATCGCCATTTTTGCGCCAATATGTTTCTACAGTAGCCCTAAATGGACAAACTGCTCTACAGAGCGCTAGTCACTCTCTGCTGTCTCAGACGACAATTTTGTCCTGTTTCAGCCACTGTAGCTTCTCTATGTGCTTCGACAGGGAGGGGTGAGCAGTGGGCGATTGCAATTCACAACCTCACCACTAGATGCCGCTAAAATATACATACTGCACCTTTAAACTGACATAAAATGAGTTGAATCTTGTATAACATAAAACAATTGAAAATTGCTTCACTTATCTTGATCAGTTAAAGCAATGTAAAAACGTTGTCAACTTATTGATCATATAATATTTTACAGTGTATGCATTATGTCTTCTAGGGGTTGCACGACTAATGATTTCTCCTAGTTGGCTACTTGTCAGAACAATACCTGTTACGCGAGTAGATAATCATAGTAAAAAAATCATAGTTTGTATTAAGGCTGTGCGATATTGAAGAAAAATGCAATATGCAATACCTTGTTAAATAATGTGATATTCGCGATACGATATTGCTTTCGTAAGTGTTTAAAATCTATTTAAATAATATTAAAAAAAATATATTTAAAAACTGAGAATGATACCATTTATGTGTTTCACATTCTTCCTGGGAAAAGAAAGCATCGCTACAACTTCTGAAAGTGACTAGCAGAGTTTTAGCAAAAATGTGTCACAAATCTGACAATACAATTTTAACATCAATGTAAACAAACAAAAAATGTAATGCCGATATTTAAATACCGAAAACTCTTTGCTTGACTTGGTGATATATAGCTATATCAACCTGAAGGTTAACATCAAGAACATCCAGGTAAACAAAGACACCTGAACTAGGTGGACGATTATTTTTATTTATCTTTGTTATTAAAAATAAGAACTAAAAACAGTAGTCTTCACATGAATTAAATATACATTCAGTTTATTACACTGATACATAATAAAGCTACAAAGGTTATTCAGCCAAGAGCACTGAGTGATTTTCTTTTGTTGTTTAACAGACAGCGGCAGGTTTACTGTATTAGCAGGTTTGCTGTATTAGCAGGCTGTCACTGAATACTCATCAAGACAGCCATTTTGACATAACTGTGTGTGTATTTGACAGTTCGAGTGTGTAACAAGGCATGGAACAGAACTGAAGGGATCACACGCTTTCAGAGAGGCAGCTTGTGCGCACGTTTCAGTGTGTGTGTCAGACAGCAGACCGCACGGGCGGAGTTGATTTTCGCAAGTTATTGCGTTTAATAACTCTTTTTAACGTCAAGCAAGTCACATAAGTAACTGTCGTGTGCCCAGTCTATTCTCTGCTATATGCGTCAACCTAAAATGTGCACTTTTCACAATGTTGAAGTAGCCTATTAAAATCATTCAGATATTGCGTGCCGTTGCAATATGCATATCGTGGTATGTACATTTGCGATATTTCGATATATTGTGCAGCCCTAGTTTGTATTAACAAGTGTTTATTAATTGTCAGCCCAAATGCTTGCACAATTCCGTCTCTCTTGAAGACATATTGTAAAAATGGCATTAAAATTTTAAAATATACGTTTAATTTTGATCGACAAGCAACATTATGCCCTAACATCCGTGTCTTTGACGTCGAACAATATGTGCATAAAATTATTTATGTATTAATACAATTAATTTTAGTTAGCCTAGAGATATTATAGAACATTAGCCTCCTAAAACATTTCACAGGTCTTCAACAGTAAAAACATAACAGAGCTGTATTCACATCACTGGTTTATAATAGAATAAGACAATTCTATTCACTGTCATAATCCTCCTGCCTCATATTTTCTCTGGTTGGGGTTAGGGCTCGCTGGTTTGCGTTAAGAAAAACAAGCGTGTAGTACGGCTATTAGGGGTGTAATGATACACCCGTGTCACAATTCGATATAAATCACGATACTGAATTCATGATACGATATGTATTGCGATATTTTAAGCCAAAATAAAGAGGTTGTTTTTTATTCTATTTTAAACTTTTTTTATTATTATTAAAGTATTATTGTATTATTATCAGGACCCACAAATATTCCCCCATTGCATCATTATACATTTTATATATATATATATATATATATATATATATATATATATATATATATATATATATATATATATATGAGATATAGCCGTTTAATGTAGTAATTAATGTCACTGAAACTCCGTAAACTTTCATATTTTAAAATGCTTTGAATAATCATACTACTAAAACTAAATGTGATCTAGTGATTTAAATGATGTTTGCGCTTTTACTATAAGGAGTGCTGCTTTAAATGATGTTTGCGCTTTGACTTTGAGGAGTGCCGTTCCAGCGTGTGTGCTTCAGATGATCAATGCAATCCCTCACAGTTCTAATCACAAGAAAAGCTTGTCAAAATGACCACTCTCAAACTGTGAATGTTTAGCTCATCCAAAAATGTTAATTCTGCATTTACTCCCTCTCATGTTGTTTTTGCACGTCACGCAATCATTTAAACGTCCGTCCGTCTGTTCATCATAAAGCCACTTTGTCTCTTCAGAAGACTTGGATTTGGATTAGACCAGGGGTGTCCAAAGTCTGGCCCGCAGGCCAAATGCGGCCCAGGGATGGATTTCAAACGGCCCGCAGCTTGTCTATTAAAATATATTATGTGGCCCGCCACGGATAATTTACAAATCGTGCAGTTTCACGATGTCAACGCAAGGAAGCAGTACTAGATTTTAGGCCAGGGAAACAGCGCCAAAGCGGAACGAAACAGCGCTACTTGTGCTCTGCGCAACTCGCAAGCTCTGATTCTGAACAAATGTGTTTACCTGCTGGGTGTCTCGATCACGCCCCCACTAAACAGCCTGTGAGAAGTGTTTGAGTTCAGCACTGAGTTCTCCGGT